>VDFB02143703.1:0-22775 GCA_007258455.2 Sequoia sempervirens
TTTCATCAATAATGAGCAAAAGGTAAGGTTTCTTGTAATGATATGCGTATAAGATGAAATATGGAGGAAGGTGGCATAATATATATGGTGTTAAAGATTGGGATATGTGATATAAAATGGTTAAAATATGCATGATGAAAGGAATGGAATAATGAGATGGAAGTTGATGGTAAATCTAATTAGGATCTCACAAAACCAACCAATATTTGTGTTTCTCATCAATTTTTTAGATTTGTATACACAAATTACAAAAAATAGCTAACATTGTTTTACAACACCATTAATGAATAAAGGTTACCTAAGTGAAAGTTGTTTGAGGACAGGAATTGCGAGGTGTGTAGGTCGAAGTTCCACTAAGAAACTATTTGAAATCCAAAGAATGTTATGAGATAAAATTTCAAATATAAAATTCAACTATTCAAATGTAATAATAATATCTTTAATACTAGTTGCATACTTGTGGACTCAACGCTAATAAAGAATAAGGTTTTACAAGAATGGAGCATGTCTCATGAACACTCTGACCCTGAAATTTCATCATTATCGATATTCTACTAACTTAGTTATTCTTAAATTTTAAAATATAATTTAATAAAAAAATTAAATGAACTTGTTGAATTTTACCTGAATATCAATGTCGAATGTATTATTCAGCAATTCATCTATGAAATCCATCACCTCTGCAACTGATGTAGGTTGTGTAGCTGCATTCCAAGCACTCTGATAATCATAAGTGTAAACAACACCACAAGTGTCACAATGGTGTGGTGGATCTCAGGGCCTACACGTCTCCTCCACATTAGGCTCTACTAGAGGCCTCACACACTGTATAATGGTTTGGGTGAGAGAGTTAATTGACTCCAGTGTGTCCACCTCTACACTATCCTTAACAATGGAAGGAATGATGACATGCTCCACCATGGGTTTGGCCAAGGGTCTTAGTGACAAATGTGGATTACATTGTGCATTAGGTCTATCATGTGTGGATCCCCCATCTCTACCCTAAAATTCTAAGATGTCAAAATAATTTGGCATCTTATTGAGGACAAACTCACAATAGAGTTTCCTTAAAAAGTATTGTGGTACCTCATGGTTATTGCATGGAGGTTGGTCAAATACCATCCACCAGCACTCCCAAATTTTATTTTTAATTAATTCATGGTGGCACCAATGGATGGGGAACCTCTTGCATGCATGAGAAAAGGTGTGTTGGTTCTTGGGTCTATAAATAGGGTACACAAGTCAACTTTGCTATTTTTTTTTTTTTTCACATCTGCATATGACAAACCACAAGCCTAAAATTGTCTCATCTCATGCCTCTTATTTGACCAAAAAATTATTTTCTCACTCATTTCTCCTACATGAGATACAATTGAGTTCAACAATTTGGAAATCCCTCTCCTATAAGGGTGGGTTTTGGCATGCTCGATTAATCTTCCAATTAATTGTTCAATGTCTCTTTTATTATTTTCAATTTGATTTAGGATATTTTCTTGTGTTCCTTGAGGATGCCTATGAACTGATGGAGGGGTTTCAGGTTGTTCTTGTATAGGAAGCTCTTCATGAGGGGGTGATTGTGAATTCTCAATGTTTGGAGGTGGAGATTCATTCCCTAAGAATTAGAAAAAAGTTTTATTATAAAAACCAATTTTGATCTACATTCTAAATAAAATTCAAAATAAATAAAATAAAAATACATACCTCTTTGTAATCTTCGACCTCTCTAACATGTTGGTGGCATCCTCGTGAATAATTGCAAGCTAAGAGTGTAAAAAGTGGAAGATATTTGCTGAGCACAAGTTGCAGAGAAGAAAACTCCAAGCCAAGTCGTAGGTTCAATAGAAAATGGAGGTTGAAATGCATATTTTGGATTTTAAATCACTTTTCATATTTGGTGCATGCAAAATTTGGCACACGCCAAATTTGGCGTGCACCAAATGACTTTCTCATATGGCGCTCGCCAAATTTGGTGTGCGCCAAATGCTCTTTTTTGGCCTTTTTTGCATTTTTTTCAGTTTGGCATCAAAATTGTGTCAGATCCATGCACATACCCTCCTCAAATGTAATTTTTTTTAATGTTATTGGTGAAATGGGTCCTCATAAGCAATTATTTGTAAATTTTAATTAGAAAAGTGGGTCCTCACATGTAGTCAACATTTGATGATGTTAGTGTAACGTGTCTAGATACACAATGTTATTTTGATAGTATTGGAAAATGTGTAGGTGATTTAATACATGCTTTCGAGATACCAGATGAAAATATTAATTGGTCTATTTGAAACACGTAGTTTGTTATGGAAAAAATATTACTTACATATGACTCATAAAATAAGTCGAGGGCGAATGAAAATGCATAGGACTAATAATTCCTAAAATCCAAGTGATTTGGCCACCCTATTGGTTGCAGTTATTACCAATTTCAACTTTCCCAATATGTACTATTCACCACTAAAAAAATCATTGGGTAGAGGGTTGAGGGTTTAGTGTATAGGGCAGAGGGTTGAGGGATTAAGGGTTTAAGTGTTGAGGGTTGACAGATTAAGGGTTTAAGGGTTGATGGATTAATGTATTAAGGGTTTAAGGTATAGGGTCAAGGGATTAGGGTTGAGGGTTTAATGTATAGGGGAGAGGATAGAGGGTTGAGGGTTGAGGTATTAGGGTTTAAGGGATGACTATTGAGGGATTAGGGTCGAGGGTTGAGGGTTTATATTTTAAGGTATAAGGTTGAGGGTATAATGTATAGGGTAGAGGGTTTACAATTGAGGGTTGAGGGTTGAGAGATTAAGGGTTTAAGGCATAGGTTTGAGGGTTTAGGATTGAGGGTTTAATGTATATGGAATAGGGTTTAATGTATATGGAATAGGGTTGAGGCTATAGGGTTTAAGGGTTTGGGGTTTAAGGGTTGAGGGTATAGGATTTAAGGGTTGAGGTTTGAGGGATGGAGGGATTAAGGGTTGAGGGTTTAAGGGTTGAGGGTTGAGGATTTAAGGTATAGGTATAGGGTTTAGGGTTTAAGGGTTGAGAGATGAGGTGTTAGGGTTTAATGGCTAAGGGTTGAGGGTTTAAGGGTTGAGGGTTGAGGGATTATGGTTGAGGGTTTAATAAATGGGGTAGAGGGCTGAGGATATAGGGTTTAAGGGTTGAGAGTATAAGGTTTAAGGGTTGAGGGTTGAAGGATTAAGGGATTAAGGGTTGAGGTTTTATGAGTCGAGAGATGAGGATTTAAAGTATATGATTGAGGGATTAGGGTTGAGGTTCTAATGTATAGGGTAGAGGGTTTATAGTTAAGGGTTGAGGGTTGATGGATTAGGGTCGAGGGTTGAGGGATTAGGGTTGAGGGTCTAATGTATATGTTATAGGGTTTATAGGGTTGAGGGTTGAGCATTTAAGGGATTATGGGTTGAGGGGTGAGGATTTAAGGTATAGGGTTGAGGGTCTAGTTAAGGGTTGAGGGTTGAGGGATTAGGGTCAAGGGTTGAGGATTGAGGGTTTAAGGGATTAGTTGAGGGTTTAAGGGTTGAGGGTTGAGGATTAAGGGATTAGGGTTGAAGGTTAGGGATTGAGTCTAAATTATAGGATTCAGGGATTGAGTCAAAGTTCAAGAATAGGGTTGAGGGTTAAGGGATTATGATTTAAGGGTTGAGGGTTTAAGGATTTATGGTTTTGGGGTTTAGGGTTGAGGGTTGAGGGTTAATGGTTTAGGGTATAGGATTGCGGGTTGAGGTTATAGGGTTTAAGGTATAGGGTAGAGGGTTGAGGTTGTAGGGTATAGGGTATAATGTTAAGGTATAGGGTATAGTGTTTAGGGTTTAGGTTTTAAGATATACGGTTGAGGGTTAATGTACAAGCTTGAGCATATAGGGAATTGTTTCAATCATCAACTTTACAGAGAACTATAGCCTACAACCACATCGTGAGGTACAATCACAGTATTTTTTTTTAAAGGTGCAATGCACCCATATTATTAGGGGTAAATGCTTTTGACCGGAGCTAAAACCAGGTACAAGAAACCACAAGAAACAACCAAACCCGTGAGTGCAATGGCCCAACAAAGGCACAAGGCCTACAAGCACTTTGACCCAGCGAGGGTTTGAACCCTGGTGGTCATCACCACAACCAAGTGACTTGACCACCGAACCACACCCTTATCAGCTAAAGGTATAATCACATTATTACAACTCTACACAAGTTGCTATATTTTTACACATAACATTCATTCATGACAATGATAGTACAAAGGATGAAAAAAATCATAAGGGGGTATCATTTTTATATCAATGATGATTGCACACATTCTACAGAGTTTGTGAAAGGTTACTTTTAAGTGTTCTACCATGATTTGGCTAGAAGTGGCATATCATTCTGTTAGCATATCATATGGTCAGATAATTGTGCATCACAATTCAAGAACTTGTGAATGTTCTATTAGCTAAGCAGGATGCATAATATTACAGGTGTTTAGAATATGTGGAACTTTTTTGAGGTCGGGTATGGAAAAGGGGAGCATGATGATGCAGGAGCATGTACCAAAAGAGCCATAGCATGAGAAGAATTAAAGTATAAAGAAAATGAAAATTTGATAGATGTGAAATCAATCGTTGAGTGGTGTAATACTTTGATTGGTACACGTAATGAAGGTAAGTCTTTAATTCATAGAATTTTTTGGTTGATAGATGATACTAACATTTCACAATATGAGGATTATACACTAACAAGATCAAGTGAGCTACACTCTTTCAGAAGCTCTAATGTAGGTTCATGGAGTATCCATATGAGAAATATGGCATGCTTTTGTTCTTCATGTACAATTCAAGATTGGAATGAGTGCGAGTCAAAGGAGTGGGTTGACAAATGGCGGTTAAGATTTCATAGCCCACTTGACACATATCGGCTCCCAAAAGCACTAGAACTGACACATATGGAATCATCAGTTGACTTTGATCACATATCAAGTCTAGTTTAATCAGGTAATATATCTACTTGCATATTTTTTGAAATTCTTAATTTTATCTTACTTTGTAGTGTTTTTGTAATGTTGACTAAATTCATCTAATTTGTTGTACTTATCAATGTAGGGCATGTTTATGTAGCTATTGCAGGTGAGAATAATGAAGAGGGAACAAAGTATTACTTGTGTCATTGTGTTGAGGCTAAAAAGAAATTGGAGGCCCTAGTTATAGATGTAGAAAACATCGAATAAACTACAAGCTCGATTGTTGTTACTGGAACATGGGTTAGAAGGTACCCACATAAAAGCATTAATGTTTGGTTATTTTAGGACTTTGACATTATTGAAAAATTCTTCATTACTCAAACCTTTTCATGGTATCCAATTTTCATTCAGATCAAATATGGGGGTAGACCTTTGAACAAGAACTTATGGAAGGTACATGAGTTTGACCATGAGGCAATACTTGACACAATAAAGAGTAGAATAGACCTAGATGGTTCATTGGATTAATTTGTAAGTTGGACATTGAATTTGTAAAGTCATGTTATTGATATTATTGCATTGCAGTTGATAGTTAGACCTTTCACTATCACATTTCAACTTTACTGATGTTTTGGTTCCAAATTTCATATGGTATAGGAAGGAATTACTGACCCTCTTTAACTTAAAGTTTCTCATTTCTCATTGCTACATTTTAACACAAATGCAGTGTATATTGGGTAGATTATATGCATGTTTATGGTAGGTCCATTTAAAATGACACATAGTGGACTTTTTTGTGATAAAAATTACATTCACCCACTTTTGTTGTGTTTCACTATCAAGTCAAACATTCAAATTTCATTATATTAGTGCCTTTAACCTATTGTATAATATTTAAAAAAATATAAGTTTAAATGGTATCCTATCTAAAATCTACAAAGAAAAACATACTCTTCAGCAACAAAGTCATTTAAGCTTTTTATTACAAGAACTAGTTAGAATTTGTAACCCTGGCTATGAACGTTGTATTGGTGTTCACAGAAGAAATTTCATTAACTACTCATACTTCCAAATCCTTCACCACTCTCCATACTCTTCAATCGGATCAAAGATCTTGTTTCACACCCTTGCATGTCAGAACATTCCAGGCTACATTACACCGACAATTTCTCTTAAAAGACCAAAGTGCAAAAGAGAAGAAAACTTTGACAAGTTGTTACTTGGAAATAGTGGCAATTAGATACATTATTTTTTAAGTCACAAGGTCATGTAGGTTCCATCTACAATAACCTCTCTCAAATTTTTATACCTCCAATCTATTTTCCCATGGTGATAACTTTTCACTTGATGGAAAAAGCATTAGATGCATGCAATGTAAAGCTGCGAGGTGGTGTAAATTTTTTTGTGTTCATCATGTGACCAAATTGAAAAATTCAAACATGTCTAGATGGATGTGTTTATGCTAGGAAAGGTCTTATTTCACACCCCTGCATGCCATAACCTTTCGAGCTACATTGCATCGATGATTTCTCTTAGGAGACCAAAGCGCGAAAGGGTAGAAAACTTTGAAAAGTTGTTACTTGGAAGCCGTGGAACTTAGGAACATTTTTTAAGGTATAGGATCATGTAGGGCCCCTCTACAATAGTCTCTCTCAATTTTTCATATTTTTGATCTATTTTCCCATGGTAACAAGTTTTCAGTTGATGGAAAAAGCGTCAAATGCATGTAGTATAAAGTTGCAAGGTGGTGTAATTTTTGTTTTGTTCATCATGCGACCAAACCGATAGTTCCAACATTTTGGAATGGGTATTTTTATGCTAGGAAAGGTCATTTTTTGCATCCCAGCATGTTGGAACATTTTGAGCTACATTGCACCAGTGATATCTCTTAAGAGACCAAAGTGCAAAAAGGTAGAAAACTTTGATGAGTTGTTACTCAGAAATTGTGACACTTAGAAACATTATATCTAAAGGTACATGATCATGTACGACCCCTCTACAATAACCTCTCTTATTTTTTCATATCTCTTATCCATTTGTTCGCGGTGACAAGTTTTTTGTCGATGGAAAAATTGATAGATGCATGCAATATAAAGTTGCAAGGTGGTGTAATTTTTTTTATGTTCATCATGTGACCAAATTGATAGTTCCAACACATCTAAATGGGTATTTTTACGCTAGGCAAGGTCTTATTTTGCACCCCAACATTCTGGAACATTTTGGAACATTCTGAGCTACATTGCACTATCGATATCTCTTAAGAGACCAAAGTGCAAAAGGCAGAAAACTTTGATGAGTTGTTACTCTGAAATCGTGGCACTTAGAAATATTTTGTATAAAGGTATGAGATCATGTAGGGCCCCTCTACAATGACCTCTCTTTTTTTTCATATCTCTAATCCATTTTCCTATGGTGACATGTTTTCAGTCAATGGAAAAAGTGTCAGATGCATTTAGTGTAAAGTTGCAAGGTCGTGTAATTTTTGTTATGTTCATTGTATGAAAAAACTGATAGTTCTAAAACATTTGGATGGGTAGTTTTAGACTAGGAAAGGTCCTATTTTGCACCCCAGCATGCCAGAACATTCTGAACTACATTGCACTAATGATATCTCTTAAGAGACCAAAATGCAAAAGGGCAGCAAACTTTGATGAGTTGTTACTTAGAAACTGTGGAAGTTAAAAACATTTTGTCAGAAGCTACAAGATCATGGAAGGTCCCTCTATAATAACCACTCTTTTTTTTTCATATCTCCAATCCATTTTCCTATGTGACAAGTTTTCAGTCGATAGAAAAAGTGTCAGATGCATGTAGTGTAAAGTTGTAAGGTGGTGTAATTTTCATTTTGTTCATCATGCAACCAAATCAACAATTCCAACACATTCAAATGGGTAGGTTTATGCTAGTAAGGTCCTATTTTGCACTCTAGCATGCTGGAACATTTCGAGCTACATTGCACCAGTGATATCTCTTAAGACACCAAAGTGCAAAAGGGCAGAAAACTTTGACAAGTTGTTACTCAAAAATTATAACACTTAGAAAAATTTTTTCTAAAGTTACATGATCACATAGGGCCCCTCTACAATAACCTCTCTCAGTTTTTCATATCTCTGATCCATTTGCCAATGGTGACAAGTTTTCAATAGATGGAAAAACGTCAGATACATGTAGTGTAAAGTTGCAAGGTGGTGTAATTTTTATTATGTTCATCGTGCAACAAAACTAATAGATCTGGAACACGTCTAGATGGATAGTTTTATGCTAGGCAGGGTTTTTTCACCCCCTAGCATACAAAACATTCTAAGCTACATTGCACTGATGATATCTCTTAAGAGACAAAAGTGTAAAAGGGTAGAAAAATTTGCTGATCACATAGGGCCCCTCTACAATAACCTCTCTTGTATTTTCATATCTTTGATCCATTTTCCCATGGTGAGAAGTTTTCAATTGATGGAAAAGTGTTAGATGAATGCAGTCTAAAGTTGCAAGGTGGTGTATTTTTGTTCTATTAAGTGTGCAACCAAACCAACAATTCTAACACAACCTGATGGGTAGGTTTATAGTAGGATCGTATTTCACACCCCATCATGTTGGAGCATTCTTAGCTACGTTGATCTAGTGATATCTCTTAAGAGACCAAAGTGAAAAAGGGCAGAAAACTTTGACGATCTATTACTTAAAAACCGTGGCACTTAAAAACATTATGTCTAAAGTTACAGGATCATGTAGAGCCCCTCTACAATAACATCTCTCATTTTTCCATATCTCCAATTCATTTTCTCATGACCTAACAAGTTTTTAGGTGATGGAAAAAGTGTTAGATGGATGTAGTGTAAAGTTGTAGGATGGATTAATTTTTATTTTGTTCATCATGTGACTAAATCAACAGTTCTAACATGTCTGGATGGGTAATTTTACACTAGGAAAAGTCATGTTTCATACCCCAGCATGCTAGAACATTTTGAGCTACATTGCATCAATGATATATCTTAAGAGATCAAAGTCCAAAAGGGAAAAAAAACTTTGACGAGTTGTTACTCGAAAACTATGGCACTTAAAAAAAAATTATGAAGGTACAGGATCATGTAGGTCCCCTCTACAATAACCTCTCTTGATTTTTCATATCTCCAATCCATTTTTTCATGGTGACAAGTTTTCAATCAATAGAAAAAGTGTCAAATGCATGTGCAATGTAAAGTTGCAAGGTGGTGTAATTTTCATTTTGTTCATTGTGTGACCAAACCGATAATTCCAAAATGTCTGGATGGATAAGTTTACGCTAGGAAAGGTCCTATTTTTCACCCCAACATGTTGAAACATTTCAAGCTACATTGCACTGGTGATATCTCTTAAGATACTAAAGTGCAAAAGGGCATCAAAATTTGACGAGCTATTAATAAAAAATAATGACACTTAGAAACATTATGTCTAAAGGTACATGATTGCGTAGGGACCCTCTACAATAACCTCTCAATTTTTTTCATATTTCTAATCCATTTTCCCATGGTGACAAATTTTCCAGTCGATAGAAATAGCATCAAATGCATGTAGTGTAAATTTGCAAGGTGGTGTAATTTTTATTTTGTTCATCATGCGACCAAAACAATAGTTCCAATACGTTCAAATGGGTAGGTTTACACTAAGAAAGGTCTCGTTCCGCACCTCAACATGTTGGAACATTCTAAGCTACACTGCATCAGTGATATCTCTTAAGAGACTAAAGTGAAAAAGAGAAAAAAAAACTTTAATGAGTTGTTACTCAAAAATCATAGCACTTAGAAACATTCCATATGAAGGTACAAGATAATGTAGGGCGCCTTTACAATAACCTCTATCAATTTTTCATATCTCTAATCCATTATCCTATGGTGACAAGTTTTCAATCAATGGAAAAAGTATCAGATGCATGCAATGTAAAGTTGCAAGGTGGTGTAATTTATGTTATGTTCATCGTACGACTAAACCAATAGTTCCAACATGTTTGTATCCATATTTTTACAATAGGAAAGGTCCTATTTCACACCCTAGCATGCCAGAACATTTCGAAATGCATTGCACCGACAATGTCTCTTAAGAAACCAAAGTGCAAAATGGCAACAAATTTTAATGAGAGTTGTTACTCAGAAACTGTGGCAATTAGAAACATTTTTTTTTAAGGTACAAGATCATATATTCTCTTTGGGATTTTATGGACCTCAAATCATATTTATCATAGTTTAGCATTTAGAGCAATGTCTAGAAGGACATGCTACATGTTTTGATTTGTGGATTCTCTCTTTGGTTTTGTTCTTCCTCCTTGATGTTTGATTTTACATGATAGTGATTTGAGATCTTGTGTGGAGTCATGGTGATCACTATGTTTGTGGTCATGTGTTGTTCATTATAATTTGGTGATGACAGGGATGCTCCTTTATCTCTTTCCTTTGTTGGGTATGAAGAACTTGGGAGAGCTATGAAGACTTGTGGTGAGAGTTGTATTGCAGGTTATTGGTTTGCAAATTTTGCATTTTTTTTGGGTGTTCCTTGGTACTATTTGATGTTGGTTACACCTTCTAGATGATTTTATTGGATGATCTTTGGATGCTTTGATGATTTTCAAATTTGACATTACCTATGTAGTCAAAGTTCCTATATGTGTCTGTACATCATATGATAGGTATGGAACTTGAAGCTTGTAATTGCATGTTATAGGTTGTATATGTTGATGGCATGAGGTTCACTTGTTATGATTTGTATACCTTTGAGGTATGGATAGTTGAATGTGTTAGCATTTGTTATGGGTACTATTTTCAGCTATGGTGATTATATCTTGACAACTACTAATACATATTTATTACCTTTAGATTGAGTGTTTATGTTTCGGGCTATTGGTTGGAGGCAATACTTATGCTTCTTTGTGATAGTTAGTGTGGCATCGATTTGGACGATTTCTTATCTTTTTGCATTGGCATGATGGAGGATGAAAGATTCATTCTTGACATGATGGTCACCTTGTTTCTTGTTGTAGATATCTTGATGGAGCACATCGAGCACTTTGATTCCTTGATGGTATATGTGGCTATAAGGATTGTTCACTTGTTCATGTTTGATTTTGCTTGTTTCTCCCTTATGCAATGTATACAAAAGTGGGAGAATGTTAGGAAAAGGTGTGTTGTTCACCTTGCATAATGTTATAATATAATATTTTATTATTATGTGGTGCACTTAGGAGATTTAAGGATGTGTGCATCACTTGAGTTAGCATTCTTGGGGCCACTTTATGTGTTATTTGTAACATTATGATAAATATTTAATGGGGGGTCACACATTGGAGAAATGTTTAATATTGAAAAGATTTAGTACCAAAAAGTAAATGTGGCATTAATAGTTTTGTAAGCTCATGGTATTAGTCACATGATTTTATATAATACCACTTGATGGTTTTGTGTGAGCTTATGTCTATAAAAGCAAACACATAGGGTAGTTGTCTAAGGTTGGCTATTTTGGCTAAAGTGTTGAAAGTATCTCTTCTTAGCATTTGTAAGGTTTGAAGCATGGCATGAAATGTGTGGTTACATGCTTGTTCACATAGAGTGTATGTATAGGGCTTGATGTTTCAAGGATATTTATAGAGAACTATGAAGATGTATTGTAATCTTTATTGCTGAATAATATGGTCTTGAATATTTTTGGAGGCTGAGTTTTTCCCTCTTGAGAGTTTTCTTGAAGTATATCTTGTGTCATCTTTGATGGTATGTTGCCTATTGTTTTGTATATAAATTTTGAATAATTATTTTTATGAAAATTATCTTGGATGAATGCATATTTTCTTTCATCATAATTTTTTGTTTCATCTTAAAAATGTAGGAAATACCATGAATGACCAAGATTCAATGCTATGACTTCCTCGGCATTCATGGATGTGCATACTCGCAGGAAACAAGCTCAACTATTTACAGTGATCACGAGTTGTATGATCAGTTCATTCAGCAACAGCCCAATTGGAGTTCAAGTGCTATCATTAACCTCTCAGATCCAGGAATTCCGCCTTCTCCTACTTCAGATTAATTTTCTTGAAATAGTAACACCCAATAAAAATTACTTTCATATAATTTATTACATCATTTCGAGTTCAGTGAAGTGATTGTCAGGTTGAATAATATACCATAAAAAATTCAAATGGCTGACGTTGTAGCAATTCACATTTGCAGTGAGCAGCCGTTTCGGACAAAGTACAGACAAATGATTAAAAAAATACAAAATTTAAGACGTGATGGCGTACAATTCAGAATAATACCTCCAACACCAGCATCGTCAACATCATGAACGAACTGTGATGATTAGAAGCGCCACTGTTCACGTTCATTTGCATGGTTAGATCATGCAAAACAACTGCCATCCTTACCCAATCATTATATTCTGTGCGTTCGTTTTCAAAATTAGTATCTACATTGGAAAATAATGTATGTTATGATTTACATTACCGCATCAGACGGTACACACTATAATATTTTTCCTTATAATTTTATTGGATTCGAAAGTAAATCAGAAAAAAAAATATATTAAAGCGAAATGGGTTTAAGATTCAAAGTTGTTTTAATTATTAAGGACATTAGAATTTAGTTAAAAGATAATGGTGTATCATTCATCCACCAAAATATAAATTTATAGAAGTAAAAAGCAAATCAGATACAAAATCTCTAGAGTTATAATAAAGACCAAATTCATACGTGACTTTGATTCACAGACCATCATGCGCCGCCACTACACAGGTAAATTTGGGCATTAAATTAATATATTAGCAATGGATAAGTTGACAAACTCTTAATTAAACATTAGTCAACGTTTTCTGGATAAACTATGGTCGGTGTTACCGTGTTATAATAAGAAAATTCTTAATTCACTAGTGTAGGTGACGGTCAGAGTAGACCGTCAAAATTAGCACTGTGAGTGATGGCCTTGGGTTCTGTTCACCAAGAATCTATGTGAGTGTTTCTTGGATATGCTGAAAGTGGTGTGTGTGAACATTTTGTGGGCGCCTCAGTTTCCAGAATCTCTTGTATTGACTTTGAGTAAGAAGTTGTGAATATGGCAGGGTCAAATAAGCGTTGTAAGATTCAAAATCTAGTGAGAAGTCGTTATCTAGAAAATGAGGAAATTCTGAAAGTGACGTCGCGAGAAAAATGCGAGTGACTCCGCGTAGTGATCCAAAACTGAATCTAGTGCACGTGACTTTGGAAATTCTCTCACACAAGTTAGCAGAAGGTTCTTTTCGTGTGGGCAAACAAATCCAAGGAGTTTAGCCATCCCTTAAACGTGACAAATTAATATGGTAAATTGTTTATTTTATATTAATAATTCTTTCAGAAGCTTTTATTCATTCTAAATTGTTTTCTTTAATATATAAGAAACGGGGTAAATTAATATATTAATTTTTTTTAAAGTGGGTGGAATAGAATTATATTTTAGAATATTTTTAATTTTAAATCTTATAAAAGCATGGTCTCACATCTTAATGTTGGAGGGGATGTGTGGAGGGCCAAAGTTCTTGTAGGGTATTTTACTAATGTACAATTGTAGAATTTCTAATATTAGATTGGGTGTGCACTCTTTTAATTTAATTATACTTTATTGTATTTGTGGCATTGGTATATCTATGTTGTTTCTTATTTAATTTTGTGTCCATCTTGATGAATTTTTTTTAATATAATAACATATCAACAAATGACATATTTTTGGGCTAAGATCAGCTCATACTTTATATCTTCTTCATTATTATTTTGCCCCCACTTACAATTATTTCCATAGATTTCTTCCTTGCTCTAAGATCACCACTATATCCCTACAAATTATTTTTGAGTGGCACAATATTAATAGAAAACAACTCCAAGGAGTGCAACAATGATGTTTGAATCCCTAGATTTGAAATTCAAATACTAAAATTTTCATCCCTTTCTATTAGTTATGAACCAACCCAACATATTTGTCATGTAACCTGTTGTTATGTTGTAGTATTTAAAGATATTGATGCAAAATTAATCTCATAGGTGAATGCAAGGAATTTATAAATGCTTATGTTTAGAATGAGAATATTAGACTTTTATTTTAAGCATATTTGAAAATGATTGTTTGAGGTTGTATCAAAGCAACACTTAACTAGAATTTTTAGTGCCTAAATTTTCAAATCAATTATAATTAATTTAGACTCTAGCATCAAGGTATTGTCCTTTCTAACGCCCAGAAGCTATTTCTACCACTATTAAAATTTGTACTAAAACTTTCAAAGTTATCTCTAGGCATGAAAAGAGATTTGGGATAAATATAAATCAATCTAGAAATTGGGATAAGGTTGAAAATCAATACAAATGGACCTATAGTATACCTAAGGAAATGATCACTAGAATGAGTGTAAAAACATAAGGTAAAGATTATAAATTACACAAATTTGACCTTGCAATATAGTGAATTAGTTTGTAACATTGATGAGAATTTCACCGACAATTGTCATGTATTTGACCTACTAGACATATAATGGAACATAATGGTTTTTTTGTGCAATTTCATCACTGTAAAATGTGATCAATGCACTAGCACAAGACAAATAGGGTGTGTGAGAATCAATATGGCAATAATCCATACTAGCTCTTTCAACATGTACATGATCCACGGTTTAATAAAATATAGTTCATGATATGCATTGATGTTATTTGAATAATTAGGAAATGAAAATAATAAATCCTTACATTTTGGTTAGGGGGAGTGACCAAATGGTTGTCCCCATAATTAAATCATGTAATACAAATCATGTTATATTGTCATTCAAATCTTTCACTTTATGTTTCAATGGCATACAACCATGTGTGTGATGCTCATTAAATCTATATAAAATGCAATTTCATTATAATTATTAGGTGGCCCTATAGCTAGTGCTAATGGACATATCAGTAGAAGAGTAATCAAATTAGAGCTCAATAAAATTAGAAATACAATATCTAGGGGATTTTGTAATATTATATACTTCTTAAAACTATGATGCTTAAAAGTACATACACATTGGAAGTATTAGCAACTTAATAAATGTACATTTTCCTTGAAATATATTAATTTTGAAATCATAAAGAGGATGTGAAATATAATGATCCATTGACTTAAGGGCCCATACAAGAAATGATCCAATAGATTCCTTGGGGAGTTCAAATGTACCTGTGGGGAAGAAACTGATGAGCCTTCGATGAATGAGAATCAAAAGATAAGGAATAAAACTAGTGAATATGATAATCCTTTAAGTTTTTTAGAAACAACTTATCTTATCAAATCTAGGCACAAAAAAATAAAGAAAAAATTTGTACATGACAACATCTAATATAAGTCTATAATTGTAGGAATTAATAAAAATCTAAATACAAGCCTAGATCTAGATGACTATCAAAGAATAAAAAATCTACGTGTAAACACACAAATAGTGTAGAATGTAAATATTAGCTAGAAAATACAATATCATTAATATAGAGAGATTAATATAAAATTGATTAACTCATTGATAGGAAAGAGTTACATTATATAGCCTCATGTTTCTAAATCTAACGAGGATGAGGAAGAGGTCAAAAAACTAAAAATTAAGAGATTGTTTTAACAATATTTCTACCTTTAAGAAGATAAAGAAAAAAATGATATCACATTCAAAGAAATAATTTACAAGTACTAATTTATCCTAACCTACCTAAAATTAAACAATAAAGTGCAATTAAACAATTATGCCAACACCTCCCTTAAGTGTAACTTGGGATAAATAGGAAACATGAAACAAATCTTAGAAAATTGGATTGATCGAGTATCCATGTACAATGATGATTCCTCTCAAAATAAAAGGATAAAACTCATAGGGAAAAACTCCCTCAAGAGAAGATGAAGAGAGAAAATGAATACATTTAGAAGTTAATTGTGTAACTCAATCCCAATTTTGAATTATAACTAAATTGATCCATAGGAGCAAGTACCATGAAAATTTGGAAATATTAACCATAACGAATGACTCTTAATTTGAGATATCATACAATGTGAATAAAATTTAACAATATTGATCATTTACCATAGGCTCTCAATTTTAAATGTGAATTAATGTGAATCGAGATGTGTCAAGTTATAAGCAAGATGTGGCTAAGAGATAACTAGAGGATCTAGATGAAACTCATGTGATATTTCATAAAGATAGAGGTAGGATCACAATATATGTCAGATTCTAAATATATATTATCATACATTTATTATGTAATGTTGTGCAAAAACACTAGAAGCCTATGTATGGATCCCCTTAGAATGGAAATTTAATATTGTTTATAATTACAAAATGCCCATGTATAAGCCCCACCTACCTGATATGATGAAACTTTATTTAATTGAGTGCATTTTCATACATACCACCCCAAAAATACTCAATTTTTAGACCTCCCAACAAATAATTTTTATTTTCTATATATTAAGTGTGATTATAGTTGCCACTTTCCAAAATAGTGAAGTGATTTAGTGGTGCAAGAGCACCTAGTGAAGTTATGCCTCCAATAGGCAATCATGTAAAGTTTGAATCTTCATCATATAAAAAGGTCATGTTTAGACCAATTGAAATGTATTTGAGTCTCTATTAGGTTTCTAGAAGGTCAAAGGAGTCAAAGTGCAAAATGTTGTCTTTTGTTGCAAAAGATGCAAAATTGCAAAATTGAAAATTTGTAAGAATTTGAAGGGTCATGTTGATTGGAAAGGTAGTTGGTCGGCAAGAAGTTGAAGGGGCAATTATTCTAACTGTTGGAAACACCTTTAAAAATCATTGTAAGGGCGAGAAAATGATGAATCTTGTATCTTGAAACCATTTTTGTGAATAAAAGTACTATGCCTGCAAATACAGTGTTTCTTTCTATTGTTTATTAGTTTTGTACAGCCTGTACAAAAACGTCAGGCCCTAAAGTTTGTTATTTTAGGTAGAAAACTAAATTAGCTTTCAATCAAGTCTATTTTGGAGGGATTTTATTGAGTATAACATCTTTCTGAGCCTCCTTTCTATAAATTGGTCTGAAAACCCCAATTTAAGGGTTTTAAGAGTCTAGGAATGATTTAACAACCATTCCACTAATTTAGGCTTTGTAAATTAGTGGAATGGGTTAGTGTAGGGTTTTTTTAGTGCTATATATGTTTGGAGATGTAGAGGAAGGAAAAATACAAAAGTTAAGTTGTTGCTCCAGATGATTTTCAATGTTTTCCATGCAAGAATGGATGCCTACAGGTTAAGGTTTGAAGGAATAACAGTGCTAAATGTTGCAAGATAGTTAATTTAGCTTGTGTAGACCTTATACAAGATGTGTGAAGTAATAGCAAGGTGTTTGGAGGTTTGGAATGTATGTTTTCAATAAACCCCCACTATTTGAGCATAGTTTTAAGCATTGAGCAAGAGTTTTGTGATTTGTTGCCTTGGTGAGCGATTTATTTGAGAAAGATTGATGATTTAGTAGTTTTATAGCCTATTTTAGATCTTCCCATGGTTTTTTGATGTTGTGGAGTGATTTTGATGGTACTTGCTTTGTTAAAAAGGCCTAATTGAGCCTATTTTGTTGTGGGACAGTCATTTTTACTGATATTTTTTCCAAAGCAACAGTATCTGAGTTTAAAGTATGTTTTAGAAGGACCAAATAGGTCCTAGAATCTATGTCTGGTTTTGGGAATATCCACCTCCTTTAAAAGATATGCCCATTTTTTGTTTGAGGACTGCTACAAGCAATTTTAGTCTTTTGGTGTAAGTAATTGAAAAACTGATAAAACAGTGTTGTAAGAGAGTGTTTTTGCTTTGTTTCTATCAAAATTAAGGTGATTAAGGTGTACTCTAGGGTCTGATGTGATTTTGGAATCCTGATTGGGTGTTTTGGTGTATTGATAAACTTGTGGAATCAAGTGTCAAAGAAGTTAATTTTGGGTGAAAGTTAACTGACCTTTTTCAAGTTTTTGTTTTAGGTATTTAGAACCCTTGAAGTCTGTAGATGCTCTGCATCATTTGGTATCAGAGCTAGTTGATTTGGTGGTTTTTTAAGTTGTTGGTTGCAGGTGCTTGGTCCATCTTAAAGTTGCAAGAGACAAAGAGTTGTAGGTGTGTTGGCTACATACAAGGAAGAGTCTGTGTTCACTATCCTCCAACAGAGATTAAGCTGGGGAGAAGGTGCAATGAGAGTTACACCACTGAGAGAGAGAGTGGGTAGGTGCATCTTCCAAGATCTACTGTTGGGTAAGATAGATGGTATGTTGAGGTTGTGTGATGAAGTAGTGAGGGAGATGGATATCTGTCTGAAAAGCACTTGAAGAGTTTACAACCATTACAAAAGTTGAAGATGTTATTTAGTTTGAAGAGTGATCCAATGATTGGTCAAGAGAAGGTCAAGGGTGAATTGATTGAAGAGAGGAAATATTGCTTAGAAAAGCATGGTGAGAGCATACTAAGGATAGTCCTATGTCCTTTGATTGAAAAATAGGTTAGAGGAAAGTTAACTGCTGAGAGCATAGTGATTTGTGAATCTAATGGCACAAGAGATTATTGGGGCAGAGAAAGACAAGGAAAAAGACAAAGACAAGTGAAGACAAAAAAATGAAGGCAAAAGATAGAATAAATCAAGGTGACAGATAAGGGCAAGTGAATGATTTCAAGAGTAAGGAAACAGTTCAAGACAGAATTGGTAAAGGTATGCAGGTGTAAAGAAGCAAGCTTGATGCAAATCAGTCCTTAAAGGGACTTGAGGTCTTTTTCAGGCTGATTGTCTGGTGCAGGAGCACCTAGTGAAGTTATGCCTCGAATAGGTAATCATGTAAATTTTGAATCTTCATCATGTAAAAAGGTCATGTTTAGACCAATTCAAATGTATTTGAGTTTCTATTAGGTTTCTAGGAGGTTAAAGGAGTCAAAGTGCAAAAAGTTGTCTTTGTTGCAAAATTGCAAAATTGTAAGAAGTTGAAGGGTCGTGTTGATTGGAAAGGTTGTTGGTCAACAAGAAGTTGAAGCCCAGGAAATTATTCTAACTATTGGAAACACCTTTAAAAAACATTGTAAGGGTGAGAAAAGGATGAATCTTGTATCTTCAAAACCATTTTTTGTGAATAAAAGTACTATGTCTACAAATACAATGTTTCTTTATGTTGTTTATTAGTTTTGTACGGCTTGTACAAAAATATAAGTCCCTAAACTTTGTTGTTTTAGGTTTAACACTAAATTAGCTTTCAATCAAGTCTATTTTGGAGGGATTTTATTGAGTACAACATCTGTTTGAGCCTCCTTTTTGTAAATCGGTCTAAAAACCTCAATTTAAGGGTTTTGAGAGTCTAGGAATGATTTAACAACCATTCCACCGATTTAGGCTTTGTAAATCAGTGGAATGGGTTAGTGTAGGGTGTTTTTAGTGCTATATGTGTTTGCAGATGCAAAGGAAGGAAAAATACAGAAGTTAAGTTGCTACTCCAAATGATTTTCAATGTTTTCCATGCAAGAATGGATGCCTACAAGTTAAGGTTTGAAGGAATAATAGTGGTAAAGGTTGTGAGATAGTTAATTTAGCTTTTTCAGACCTTATACAAGATGTGTGACGAAATAGAAAGGTGTTTGGAGGTTTGGAATGTATGTTTTCAATAAACCCCCACTATTTGAGCATAGTTTTAAGCATTGAGCAAGGGTTTTGTGATTTGTTGCCTTGGTGAGTGATTTCTTAGAGAAATATTGATGATTTAGTAGCTTTATAACCTATTTTAGATCTACCCATGGTTTTTTGATGTTGTGGAGTGATTTTTATGGTACTTGATTTTTTTAAAAGCCTAATTGAGCCTATTTTGTTGTGGGATAGTCATTTTTACTAATATTTTTTCCAAAGAAACAATACATGAGTTTGAAGTATGTTTTATAAGTCCCAAATGGGTCCTAGAATATATGTCTATTTTTGGGAATCTCCACCTCCTTTAAAAGATATGCCATTTTTTGTCTGAGGACTACTATAAGCAATTTTAGTCTTTTGGTGTAAGTAACTAAGAAACTGATAAAATAGTGTTGTAAGAGAGTGTTTTTTTTTTCTATCAAAATCAAGATGATTAAGGTGTACTCGGTTCTAATGTGAGTTTGGAATCCTGATTGGGTGTTTTGGTGTATTGATAACCTTGTGGAATCAAGTGTCAAAGAAGTGAATTTCAGGTGAAAGTTAACTGACCTTTTTCAAGTTTGTGTTTTGGGTCTTTAGAACCCTTGAAGTTTGTAGATGCTCTACATCATTTAGATCTCAATATATTACAAATTTCTAAAATAGGATAGAGAGATTAACTATAATTTTTTATACAAATGAGATAAATCAAACTTCACCAAAAAACATATATGAAAAATTATGCACTTTAAACAAAATTGCACCCTAAAATACTATTGTATGAGCCTAAATGAAGCCCCAAAATTTATCAAAATGAGAACTAATTGGCATCACCTATGAAAATATACAATTTTGGAAAATAAAATCAAATAGGGAGTCATTTGACCATTAAAAATTCTACAAAAAATAGCCCATGATGGAAAAACATGCTCAAGAAAAGAGAAAAACAACAGGCAATGTTTCAAAGTTTGGAACCAGCTGGGGCTGAGAGGGTCTGATGCAAGGAGGAACAACCCATCGATACGATGGACCAATGTTCTATAATATCAAATTACAAAAAGTATAATGGTATGGCTATGCGAATGAATAATTCTTTGCCAAAAAAATTGACCTCCTCTCAACTGCAAACTCAAAAAAGGAAATTTCTATATGGGAATGAAAGTTCTTAGGCCTTCTAGATGAAATGGTAGGGTATTTTGGCTTCAAAACATCACAAAAATAACAAATTCACTAGATTCAATGATGAAACCATTTTTTAGCAAAGGATCTTCTCAATCTTTGATTTTGGTGAAACAAAAGTCAATCTTGAATTTCTTGAGTGTTAGGAATGTTGTGTGAACTCAAATTTGATCCATCAAGCTCTAAATTTTGTCTATAATAAAACTTAGAAAGATAAACCCCTAACAATATTATATAATTACTCTCTTGTACAAAGATGTGATTGAAACTTTTATTTCTCAAAATATTGAATCAACTAAAGACACCAACACTTTGATACGATATAGGATTTAATAAAAATTTGAATAAGAACCTACATCTAGGTCATTATAAAAGATTATAAAAGCTACATGAAAACATATAGATAATACAAAATATAAATATAAGATAAAATCCAATATTGAGACTATGGAGATTTAATATGAAATTGGTTAACTCAACAATAGGAAAAAGATACATTATATAGCCTCAAATTTCTAAATCTGATGAGGGTGAGGAAGAGGGGAAAAATCAAGGGATTTTGTTAATATATTTTCAAATCTAAGAAGATAAAGAAATAAGTGATATTATATGAAAGAAGGAATGTACAAGTACTCATTTATTCTATCCTATCTAAGTCAATAAATATCCTAAGTGAGGAAACCTAAATAATAAGCTTCAATTAAATAATTATACCAACAATAATGTGGAATATTGTAGGTGATAAAATCTTTGTTATAAACATATCATCCACTTATTCTTAAGATTAGGTTGAAATTTCAAAGTTGTGTCACATTTTTATAAAGGAAACAACTAACATTAATCTGACTTTTATAACTGAATCATTATAAATTGACATATATGTTTTGAATTTTAAAATGTTGTAAACTAATAAAATGTAGATTTTTAGTGTATTTTATGTTTATATTTTTAAGAAAATTTAAAATATTTTTTTAAAAAAAATTAACACTATAATTTAAGTGTTAATAAAATACTTGAAAAATAAGGTTAAGTGGGATGTCATTGTTTATATATTATTATTTTTCTTCAATTATTTTTTTGTATTTAAAACTTGAAACTTTAGTGCATAGATTAATTTTTTCCCCTTTTCAATTTAAGTTTTCTAAATAAATTTTAAAATTTGTGTGTACTAAAAACACAACTATTTCAATGAAACATCACTTTTTATCTTAAATATTTATCAAAAATTTAAAAAATGATATCATCAAGTGGCATAGAATCTCTTCTCTAGTGCATTACATTGTTTTCATATTTTTTTAATAAAATAATCAACTTTATATTTTGGTGTTCATAATTTACTTTAGGTTAAACAAAATATAAAAAACATAAATAATAATTAAAATATTAAAACTTATGTTTTTGAAAATTACAATTATAGATCTATAAAAGGGTATTTTTAGATTTTTCAAAAATTGTTGCTTACATGAGTGGAAATTGTGAAATATCAATTTTTTAAAATAATTTTATTTTTTGGAAAATTGGCCCCAAAGTGATGTTACATATGTATTTAGTTGACATTTCCACTTGAAAAAATTTTAGTCCATATTTGACTTAACTATAATGAATCCCAAGTAAACAATATATTTGAGCCAAAATTGACTTTCATTTCGAATACTTAAATTTACTTGTGTTGATAAATTGGTGTGATGTGTGACAAATCTTTGGACCTTCACCCATTATCAAAGTCTTGCAATCATGTCTATCTAGAGAAATATAGGGATAATAGTGGTATGAGGAGTGAAGGAAATAATGGAGGAAGTATAATTAGGTTGTGTGAGAGAAGGCAATGTCATGGTCATGGAAGGGGGGATGCCATTACAAAGTGGAGGATATGAACACAAAGATGGGGGGGAAACTCAATGGTCTTTTTTCTTCTTCTAGGTTTTTCTCCTATAGTTACATCATTGAAAATACATGCACACCTACATGAAAGATCAACCTACAATCTTGTGTCAAAGTCTAACTTGCAATCCAACTCCAAAAAATGAACTATA
>VDFB02143704.1:0-23088 GCA_007258455.2 Sequoia sempervirens
TTTCCATGTAAATCATGTGTTCTTTTTTGTGTTGCATAATTGTTAGATCTTATGTGAATGATATTGGGCAATTGATATTATTGTGGTTGTTAGTTTGAAGAAGTAAAGAATTGTCTTATACTAATTCACCACCTCCCTCTCAGTATAATTGTGTGCTCATCATATGCACCAAAAAGAAGGGCAGAAATTTTAATGAATTCGACATTCTCAATTCTGCATACATATAGAAGATGAATTTCTTATAATCAAATGTTGACAGTTTCTCTCATTGAGCACCATTATATCTTGTTATGTAATATTTTTTATATTTGCATAATAAATTATTATTATACTGAATACCCACTTAAATAGTCATTACTTACAACTTTACTTTCAAAATTCTCATTCTCTAATACTTCATCAGTTAGTTTATAACCTACCTCTTAATTTTTTCTTTTAAAATTATTGCCCATTGCAACATTTAACATTCTAAAAATTTTGCTCTTACATGCTCGAATTATTAACTTTTTGTTTTATACTTGAAACTTTCCTCATAGGCATGCTATAATTGGCTTAACTAGTAATCTTAATGGTAAAAGAGTGTACCAGATTTCTACAGATGTAAAAAGCAGTCAAAAAAGGAAAAGAACAATGCATTTAAGTGAGAATGAGCCTTAACTGTGAAAGGCCTTAAAAACATTTTTGGTTCTTTGTGTGGATTGGTATCACATCTCTTATTACATTACTGCCACCTTGTGACAGTACTTGAAATATTTTTTGCCACAGGATTAAATACAGAATCGCTAAAAACAAAATTTTATCGTAATTTATGAATGGTATCTTGAATGCTATTTTTTATATGTTGAGATTATAACCACTTTTTCCTTATGTGTCAGTAGTGCAAGTTTGTTGTTGAAAATTGATAAATCATAATATATATGTTTTATTTTTATTTTTTTGGGCAGCTGACACATGAATTTTGCACAGGATTAATTGATTCTGTAAGGGAAGACATCTTTCTCCTTATTCTTCTTTCAGAATCTTTATGCCTCTTGGACATGATTGTGAATTCTTTTGCCCATATGATATTGAGTAAACCTGTTGACCACTACACACGACCTGAGTTCACAGGTACACAGTTCCACAAGTTGTTTCAGGGCAAGTTATTAATTGCATATAAACTAATACTAATGTTTGCTGATGTTTGTTTGTGGTCATAAGAAAATGGCCCAATGGCAATAGAGGCAGGAAGGCACCCTATTATTGAATGTATTCGCCCTGGAGGATTTGTTGTAATTTTTTAAACTCATTTCATTATTTATTCTACTGGTTTGATTTTAACAAGATGACTTCAAACTATGTATACACTTTTATTATTGATTACACTAGAACATGAATTAAATTTTGACTTGTACGAGAAGCTGAGTTGTCAGTGTGAATAGTAGTAAAGTAAAAAATGTCTTTATTGCAGGCAAACAATACTTTCCTCTCAGAAGCTTCCAATATGGTTATTATCATGGGACCAAACATGTGTGTAACCGTAATACTGTTTTTCATTTCTATTTGTTTGTCTCTTTTGCAGTAGAAAAATTCCTTGGCATTGAAAAATGGTAACTCTTTTTAAATGGAATAGGAAAATTGCAATAAAGTGTCAGCTATGAAACTTGATCACTAATAAGTTAATAGCACAATGAAGAATTTCTTTTAATTATATGACTTGATTTTCAGGAGTGGAAAGAGCACTTTTCTTAAGCAAGTTTGCCTTATAGTAATCCTTGCTCAAATTGGTTGCTACGTTCCTGCTCATTTTTCCACATTTAGAGTTGTGGACCGTCTGTTTACACGCATAGGAACTGGAGACAAGCTGGAGTCCAATTCTAGCACGGTGCTGTTCAATTTTGCATTTCTATTTCATTTTTCATTTTTCTTATTCAATTCAATTACCATTATAGGCAGGAATTAGGTACTTATGGTGCATTTTATAGATTGATTAGTGAAGACCTTATAACATGTTTTTGAAGTAAAGTATGAACTGCTCATTATGAAAACCTGATTGGTAAAGGTATTCTATTAATGATAGTTTTGAATTGATTCTACAAAGGGGTTACATCAATTTTGTGCTTGGTGGTGGCTTTTGAGTTGTATATATTGATGATATTGTCTTCCTTTCCAAATGCTTTATTGACCTTGAAAAACAATTAAGTGTTCCAACGCCTTATTGTCCATGAATTGTTTTTAATTGTTCCTCAAACATTTTGCAGCAAGTCTGGTTTGATAGTAAATATTGATAAAAAAAAAATCATAACTAGAAAATCAAAAAAGTTCATTTGTGTTATGCTTTCCTACAGCAATCAACCTTTGAAGATGGTCCACTCTTATAGATACTCAAGTATTGATCTCAATCAAAAACTAAATTGGAACCTTGGTATTGAGGAAATAATTTTTGCTAGTTGGAATGCTTTGGTTTAGAAAGTCACCGTACATACGTTGAACTATGGCATTGGAATAAAAAGAAAGCACTATTCTCTAGTCTTGTAAAATGTCATGTCCCCATATTATAACCTATGGAAATACAAACAAATAAATAGAATAAACATCAAAATTATAAAATTTCAATTTAAATATTTTAATAATATTATATCACCAATAATACTATAATGGTAATAGTTGTATGTAGAATATTAATAATATGATATTATATCCAGTAATAATAAAATATAATGGCAATAAACATAGAGGGCTAATATAAATATATGTTAATATAAAACATAAAATATTATCATTAGGAAATGTAAGTGCAAATATTAATAGTATCGACCATGATGGATTTTGATATAGCATTAGACAAGTGACGATCCAAATCAATTAAAATAAATAACACCTTTTATATATTTCATTCACGAAAGACATGCGTTTAGCCTATATTGTAATCGCTCAAATATCATTGATCAATCATATTAAAATTGACAATGCATCATTTCATCACCGGCTGAGGAGGTGTGTTCTTTCAGAGAGACGCAACTTGACACAAAGGTCGCAATCCTCTAGACGCATAGAAATGGAAGAAGCCAAGGTCAACTAGGGGGCATCGTGTAGAAAAGGAAGGAGAGTAAGGGATCTAAAGACATGGGAAAAAGACAACGAAATAGGTGACGCCATTCACTTAGTGATTAATATTTAGCTTGTCCAAAATTAGCCAATCCATCATACGGTAAATGTCTAAACAAATGATGCATTAGTAATGATGCCTCGCAATCTACTTAATATGTAAAAATGAATTATTTTTTAATGAACTGATAAGGTTGCATTCTTCACTGAGACTAACCTTGGAATATCACAAATTGCATATGCCTGAACTGGACTGTGCAAACCCCATATACTGTCGATCCTAATCTATTCATTAAGGTTACTGCATTTCAAAATGGCAAGCCCTAAATTCTACATTATCCTCTCTAGTGCAGATATACCCTAGGTGTTACTCATATATATTAGTAGGAAGAATTATCATTAGGACAATGCATTGTTAGATACAGACTGTCACTAATCTGATTATGGATGCAATGATTTCTTTGAATATATACATAGTAGATGTTACAAATCTGATTATGGATACAATGCTTTCTTCAGATATATACATAGTAGATGTTACTAATCAGATTGTTGGTATAATGCTTTTTTTAGTATCATCATGATGATAATGATGTTGATAATGACTTAAGGAATCAATAATAAATGCAAATTGTATTGGATTGCTAAAAGATTGTATGTTGAGTGTTTGTAAGCTTATTGGGAAGAAGGGTGCAAGGTAAGTGGTGCCTAAAAGCCCCACTTAAGGCCACCCCCGGAACCCAACGTAGGGATAGGCCCTGGAGGGGTGGAAATTCCACTCATCGTCTACCTAGTCCCAAGGCTTGGGTGGGCCATGGAGGGGTGGGGGTCCCACTCAAGATCCGCCATGGCCATGGCGGGGTGGTAGGCCCAGGCCATTTATCCACTCCCCCGACTGTCCCCAATAAGTCAAGTGCCTTCAGAGGTGATACCATGGGTAGAGAAATGTAGGTACAAGTGTTTCCACTAACCATGCCACTTCGAGTATGGAATTGTCTTAGTTGGGACGTTCAACTCGGGGCCAAGGGGTGGGTTGTCTTGATTGGACGCTTGTGCTCTTGGGCTTAGATGGATAGCTTCAGGCAGATCTATCCATGCCACTTCTCATATGTCTACATTATTGCCTTATGATTATGCTTATATTTTGGATATCTAGATATTAATGCTAACAAGATATATGTGTATGTGGAAATTTTGTTAATATGGTGAATGCAGATTTCAAACCAAGACTACTTCATTAAAAAGAACATTCAATTGAGAAAGAGAAACCCTAAACCTCATCAACAAGCAAATTCTAAGGCAAGGTCGGGTAAGGGACATTACATAAAACCTCTAATCCTCTACGGTTGTGAAGTTTAAAATGGAACTGTGACCCAAGAAGCTTGGAACAAATTTGAGCATTCAAGATTTGTTGGTACCCATATGAAACTTGATGTTCATACTACCTTTTGTCCATTTTTGTCATCAATTAATTATTGTTAGTGTGAGAAGTCAAAGTAGTTATAGTGTTCCCCCCCCTAGTTTGCAAAGTCATCTTCTCATGGTGTTGTGTTTTGAATAATATCTATTGCAAGGTGTTCAAGGTTGCAACTATTTCAATATGAAAAATGATGAGGTTCTTGATTGGTGATGGCTAGGGAAAAAGATGGAAATGTTTAAGGGATAAAGAGTTTGGAAGCAAAGTGGTGATAGTGATAGCAATTTCCACTCAATTCTCCACACCAAGAATGGAAATGTGGTCTAAATAGAGTTGGCACACATTTTTTATATCAAAACCATAAGAGATTTCCAATAGTGCACCTTTTGGATGGCTAAGACAATGGCATTCTTTGCTTGATTCTTTGCCTAACACTCAAATACAAAAGTGGCACACTTTTTCTATTGCCAAACTATGGTAGCGTAGGAATTAAGATTCCTTAGGAATACTAAGGAGTTGCGTGTCTATTCTTAGCCATGTGCTATTTTTAGCCTGCTACTTGCTTTTTTAAGCTAGTTCTAAACTAAGTGGTTGCATGCCTATTTTTAGACGGTTGTTACTCTATATGTACTCAATATTGTGAGTTAATTCATCATTCCATTCATCTATTACTTTGCATATTGTGTGTTTTTCATTAATCTCATCGGTAAAGTGTGTGCTTGCTTGTCTCATGTGGCTCAATGGTATGGGAATTGATTTCAATGATATTGGCAATTTCTACATGGTATTAGAGCCATTCTAGAATTTGGGTGCTGGTTCATTTATTTTTTGAGTTATTATTTTAAAAAATTATTGAATGCATACTTTAGGTTTTTTTGTAACGCCAAAAAACCACTTGGGTATCTATTATTTTTTTTGCAAATAGTAAATAGATCTTGCAAATAACGCTAACAAAATAGCACGGTTTGGCCATTTTCCCTGCAAGGAGAAGTTTTTTTTTATCAACTTGCATCTTCTGCTCATTGGGAAGAAAAATGCTTTATGTGTTTTGATTGCTATGTTGAAAAGCTTTGTGGGTATATGTTAGTTTTTGCATACAACAAGAGGATTTTGCAAAAACTAAATTAGAAGTGTCCCAAGACATTATTGCTAAGTTACCGATTCATTTTTGGATTCGGTCAAAAAAAATTTTAGGGTTGGGTACGTTAATACAAAAACATATAAAAATAAGAAATATATACATATTTGCAGCAGTGATTAAGCTCAGAATACACCACCATATTAATAGTCAAATAACATAGCAAAAATACACATACTCAAATGTCATGATATAGAATTATAAATTAAAGTTCAAACTTCAAACATAAAAATGTCAAGTGTTTACAATCAGCCATTAATAAGTATTGATCATTGATTAATAATTAGTAAATGTATAATGCTTAATACTTACAAAGAAAACATGCATATGTTTAGTTTTAGTTAATCATGAAGGAAGAACATTGTCCACTTCAAGGTGAGTACTTCTTGATAATTTTATACTGGCACAGGATGCTATCACTTTGAATATTGATAATTGGCGTGCATTGTATACAAGAATAGCAGGAATTGGTGGATTTTGTGTGGTCATACAGTCACACTTTTTTAATATTACAAATCATAAAAAGAAGCAGCATGAATTGATTAGTTTGCCAACTACTAGGCCATTCATAGTTCAAAACTATAGAATTACACCTGCATGGTTCCATGTATGTTGTGTCAATTTAATACTTGACAGTTTGCTTCTAGATACACTACTCACTTCATGCCAATGTTGCCATCCTTTGCTGTTTTCAAACCACAGGGGTGCATCTATCTGTGAATTTTCAAAAGCAAAAAGTTAAAAAAGAAAAAGAACAAGAGCTGCTTAATCTTCTCACTGACATCATGGTTAGATGATCTTGGTCAATATTAAAGTTGGAGGCAAAGATTAGGGTTGGAATCAATATTTTATTATTTAGAAGTCAACTTTAAGTCAAAAATATAATAAAAAAATTCAAAAAAGGTCACTTTTTCCATGGCTTGGGCGCTCATGCAGCCGGATTCGGTCCAGGTTCATTTCGGATTCAGCCTGGGCGTATCCACAGAGCACTTTTCGTACCCTGGACGTATCTGTAGGCTGAAAAAATAAACCTGGACGAATTTGTATCGTATCGAATCTGAATCATGAATTTGTATCGTACCGAATCGTATCCGGGCTCTACTAGGGACGAATCAGTAACTTAGCATTATTGACGAGAAAATAAAATATTGTAATAAATTTTGATTGGTAACTCAAAATCAAGTGTTGTTTTCTGTTACCTATTTTTAGCTATAGCTCAAAACAGGTAGAGCTGAATTGCATTTCTCATTGAAAAGTACAAAATTTCTGCTAAAGTATTCATTATATTCCAGAATCTAATTACTTGTGAATTTCCAGTGTGATCATGCAAATGTTTGTAATAGAAGAAACTCATAAATTTGCATAAGAAATGTTGTTTTATTCATATTGTAAAAACCAAAGTCCCACACAAGATGTGGGAGTAACTTAATTTGATTTTTTTAATCAAATAATGAATACAAAGAAAAAGTTGTAAACTACAAAACTGAAGATAATGTAAACATGAAAAAGGGGAATGATTCATCATTGCCTGTAATGATGAATCATTTTTGCTCAATGTCTTCAAGTTGTTGTGTCTCCAGTGCCTCCAAATTGTTTCAACTCCAAGCTCCATGGTTTCCTGCAAGATTGTTAAAAGATGGTGTTAGAACAATGATAAATCACATCCTTCCTCATGCCTATATTACCAACAAAAATGTAACCTACATCTTATCAAACATTCACCAGATGATTAAGTCATCAAAAAAGCAGATGTTCAGGGAACACGAAGTTCAATGGAAGCTTTCAGCTTCAATTATTTTGCTAATTTGTTTGTTTAGTGTGCAGGAACAGGTATAATCAGATCGTTGCAACCAAAAGATATTGTTATGAGTGGTGAGAAATGTGGCTCCCACAAGGGTTGAGCCCAGCTCATAAATTGTAAAGACCTATCCTATACGTTGAATAAAAATTCCTTATTTTTATAACTTTTAACCTAAGTTACCGATTCGTTTTTGGATTCGGGTACGGGTACGAGAATCCAGTACGGGATTCGGCAAAAAAAATTTTTTGGGGTTGGGTACGGCTTGGGTACGGCAATACAAAAACATATAAAAATCAGAAATATATACATATTTGCAGCAGTAATTAAGTTCAGAATACACCACCATATTAATAGTCTAATAACATAGCAAAAATACATCACCACTTTCATAGTCACTAAGTCAAATATTAAAATATTAGTGATTACTCGATTGTCATGATATAAAATTATAAATTAAAGTTCAAACATAAAATGTCAAACGTTTACAATCAGCCATTATTGATCATTGATCAATCTGAATCATATGGGTCATCATTATCAAACAAACTAGCATTATTAGATGCTACATTTTGCATAGAACCACAAATAGCATTCGTGGCACTCGCACAAGCACTGCCACTAGCAGTAGCAGTAGCACTGACACTACCACTCTCACGATCAGTAGCTGCTCCAGGCTCATACTCATCGTCAATATCAAGTGCAGCTAAGTGACTTGTGGAAGCATCCAAGTCAAGCTGCTCTGGCTCAATATCCCACCTCCTTGTGTCTCCTTCTTTGTAGGAACTTTGCTTGTGTGTAAGGAGGCGCAAGTTTGAATGCACATACACCAAGTCCTCTGCCTTTTTTGAATGCAGCCTATTGCGTTTTATTGAGTGGATGAAGGAGTATGTGCTCCAATTCCTCTCTGAAGAAGATGAACTAGCAACCTATTAAGAGTCAAGACCAAATTAAATAGTTAAGAGTTACAAAATTTAACTAAACAAAATTATTAATTAATATAAAATTATAAATTAAAATTAAAATTACAAAATATAAAACTTACTTGGGATAAGATTTTTATTGCAATTGGTTGGATGTGCATGTATTCTTGCCCATGGAAGTACCACCAACTATGACCATCTACCCTGTACTTGTCTCGAAGAGCATCAAGATTCTGAGCAACACTACCGGAGCATGCAAAAGCCATGAACTCAGCCCTCACTCGATCACGTTGGTCACGATCAGTGAAGAGTCTCCGAATTGCTGCCTTGTAACCTTGAGCCACTTCAACATCCCTATATGGAGCAACTCTTGATGTAACAGAAAGAAGCTCAGGACTATAATATTTGGGACTCAATGCAAAAGCAAGAAGATGCAATGGAGTGGTCATTTTGTTCCATCTATCAACCATGATTTCCTGTAGCTCTTTGAAGAACTTTTCATCAGGATCTTCCTCTTTTGCATTGATGATGGTTTTCATCTTCTCAATCATTGAGTCGATACCATCATATACTTCTCCCAAACAAGGTCTATCCATGTCTGTGTAACGGATCATGCTCAGTATAGGCTCAGTGAAACTGACCAGGTACTCAACACGATCCCACCAACAATCATCTAGGATCCTTTGCTTGATCCTATTTGCCCTTTCACTGCTAGATTGCTTCCATATGGCCCAATTAGGGCTGATTACCATGGCACAAAGTGCCTCACGAACCTTTATAAGTCGTCTCAACACAATTGTGTTGGAGGCAAAACGGGTCTCTGCAACCTATTTGGAAATCAAAATAAAAATTAAAATGTAATTTAAATTTACAAAATCAAAATTTAAAATTAAAAGAAAACTAAAAATTTAAGAATATTGAGAATTAACTTACCTTCAACAATTCCAATTTTGAGAATTGTCTAAATATTCCTTGTGTCATATGGTGGTTGGTGACAAACATCTGGATGTCTTCGCCCTCAGCATACACCTGTTTGATCCACTCAATTTTGGATCCAATTTTTTGTAGCATTAGATTGAGGGAGTGGACAGCACAAGGTGTCCAAAAAATGTGTGGATACTTCTCAATCAATAACCCAACAGCCCTACAATTTTTGGCATTGTCGGTTACAACTTGCACAACATTTTGATGGCCCACTTCTTCAATGGCTTGGCAAAGGATGTTAGCAATAAATGGACCATCTTTCACCTGTCCCTCACAATCCACTGCTCTCAAAAACATTGCCCCTTTAGGGGACACGGCAATAACATTGATCAATGGGCGATTTTTTGCATCTTTCCATCCATCAGAAACGATGGTCACCCCTGTTTCAATCCATGAATCCCTTATGGGCTTCAAAGAGTCTGCTACATGTTTCACCTCTTTCTCCAATAAGGTGCAACACACCTTCTCAAAACTTGGGCCCTTATACCCCTTTGGAGCCTCATTAATAGATTTCACCATTTTTTGCCAATATGGTGAACGAACAACGTTGAATGCCAATCCATTGGCATAGACACATCTTGCTATGTCTTGATCAGCAATCTCTCTTGCCTCATTCTGAAATGAAACTTCCAACGGTCCCTTAGATCTTTTATTTGATGAGGGCACGGTTTGCTCTTGAGGGATGTTCATAAATGGATGGCTTTCTGTAGGTGGAATATAAGTAGGTGGTGTAGGGGGTTTCATGGATTGAGATCCTTTCCTCAAAGGATGGCTTTTTTTAAGACTAACAGCTTTTTGATCTGCTTTTTCTTGCTCAGCAATATATTTCAACACTATGTCATCTGCAAGGCCTTTGCCATCACCTTCTGGAGGTCTCGGACAAGGTTTGATGCCAATATCAGGGATCCTACACAAGTGGGCTTTCACTCAACTGTATGAGCTCGTGTATTGAATTTTGCAATGACCACAAATCCAAATAAATACTCCACCACCTGGACATTGTTGAACCATTTCTACATATTTCCAAAGGGGAGAGGTTGCATTTATTTTGAAACGAGATTGGCCTGAGTTAGAAGCAGATGCCATTGTAATACCTAAGGGCCAAGGCACAACAGATTGAAATAATTTTGGTATTGAAATTTGAAACTAAAAAACTTAAAAGAATGAGAACAATCAACAAAAGTAAAACAATAAAAACAAAACAAAATAGTTCATTTGTTAAACTTAAAAAAAATGTAAGAAAAAAATCAAAAAAACTTCAAAGAAACCTACCTCTTTTGAACAAATCTTGCTCTACAATCTTCTTGAATCTTGGCAAACACTTGCAAGTGCTTAGGAATAGCACAACAATCAACCTTGAACAACCAACGATCAGCCTTCAAGTCTATTCGAGCTTGTGCAAGCAAGAGAGCAAGTTCAGCAATGAAGGCAAAAAAACTCGTTTTTCATTCACAAATTGTTAAATGAGATTGTTTTTACCTATTTAGTGTGTTTGGAGGTCGAAATTAGGGTTGCAATGAATATTAAAATGTTTAGAAGTCAACATCCGGTCAAAAAAATAATAAAAAATGATAAAAAAAACACGTTTTTATGCAGACTGGGCGTTTTGACGTGAAAAAATGTCGCGGATTCTGCTCGGATTCGTCGCGCCGTATCCTGGACGAATCCACAGCGAAGCCACGAATCTGAAACGTATCCACAGTGCCATTTTCGAATCCTGGCCGAATTTGGGGCGTACCGAATCCGAATCACGAATCCGAATCGTATCGTATCGTATCCGGAGGCTTATATTGATGAATTAGTAACTTAGCTTTTAACAAAAGTAAACGAGTAAATTACATTGTGATAAAATTTTTCTTTTCTTTTCAAATTGAAATACATCATATAAATACAATTTCAAAGCTTTTCACAATAAAATAACTTTTACCATTTCAAAATGAATAATAGAGTACGAAAGCATAAGAGTACATACACAACTTAAACAACTTTTGCACAAATAGAAGTAAGACGGTCCAGGATCTTCCCTTTCAAATCTTGGTTCTTCAGATGTCTGATTGTGGAGGAGAAACATCACTCGGGTGCTTTTCCGCCAACCACGGACTAATATTGCGGTCCCCCGCACATTCATTTTTCAATGAATGGCCCTCCCTTCGTCGAAGAGATTGGTTGAGTAACCGATTCTGTTAACCAACTGAGCATAGTGGTGTGTCCTACATAACTAGATTCTTGTATCCCACAATCCCAAACTAGTATGTACTTATTGGATCACTGTGAACTGACAATGTAATCATCTCCCAATCTAAGAGGATGTAGGTACATTACATTACTATGGCCATAGTATTTTGGTTCAGTAAACGACTGAGTAAGTCATCTATTACTTACACTACTCAGGGTCGATTTGACTTTGGGCTACCTTACTCTATGCGTAGGCTATGTTCTTCAATGGGTTCAGTTTACCCCAGACTTCCTACCTCAAACAATCTACTAGAAATGAGCCAATAAGCAAGTATGTAATATCCTAACTCCTGATTCCGGAAATCTTTATCCTAGGAGTGAAGCTTGTTAGAGTTAACCTAATAACATAAGCTAAGGATCATACTTAGTTTGACGTCATTTCGTTCCTAGTAGATATTAATTACTCTACGTATTCTCCATATACGGAGATCATACAAAATTGTAAACTCAAGCAAATGCACATAAAAATCTATCATAGCATAATGCATATTAAGTTAAGCTATCCTTAAATTTCTTAAACAATTGATTCCCTTCTTAAAACCCTTTTATCCATAAATCCTTCTTTTAATCTATCATTAAAATATATTGATTTTCCCAAGCATTTACCCTTAAATGCATTGATATTCCTTATTCATTTATCCTTCAATTACAATGAAATCCCTTATTCATTTGTTCTTTATGAAGGCTCATCAAAATAATATTAACTTGCTATGAACTATTTGCATATAACATGCTAATTGCAACCAGCAAATTCAAGAATATATGAGAACAACATTCAAGCAAAAATCACAAATTAGATAACATGCCTGTTATAATGAGCTTCTTTCCCAGCACTGTTCTGGCAGCAACTTTCAGAATTCCCAACTGAAGATGGCAGTTTTGCAGATTATTTCTCTTTCAAATATAGACAATTCTTTCAAATCACTTTTTCTAAATAACACCTCTCTAATAGAAATTGCTATTTCAGTCTTCCCTAAAGGTATTTTAGCATAGTCTATTGTTTGCAGCTGTTAAAGGCTTTAGTTCTCACACTCTAAGTAATATAACGAAATGCAGCAATAGCAAACTCACAGCAGCTAGAAACTAAACAAGATAGCTCTCAAATTCGCCAAAGATAAATTGCACAGGGATATCTTTCAATGGATGGCTGGGAAAGTATTTATAGGCCCGTATTTGCAACTGTTTCCTCCATTTTGGGCATGTAGAATGACAACCAGGCTCATAAACTCAGTCAAATGTCACTTGGCAAGTAACTAAACCTGAATCGACCTCCATAGAGCCAGCAAACGCAGAAAATTTCAACTCAAATCTTAGAAAACGCCACCTACAGGAAACACATTTTTGCCAGGCGCATAAAAATGAATGACTCCCTTTGCTGCGTTTTTGGTCAAGTCTCAGCTTGTTACAGCACAAAAACTTTGTTGGCATTACCTATTTTCTAGTTTTGAAAGCTTCCTCCATTTTTGTTGCGTTGAAGCTTTCCTTATTTCCACGTGAAAGCTCTTTGCTCAGTTTTGTTTATTTTTCAAATGTTGCATTCAAATATTTCTCTCACAGAAAAGTTCGATACTTTTATGAAATTCTATATTTCCTTAAGACTAGCGGCTACTTTTTTTAAATATTCCTCTCCAATAAATTGCATATGTTAAAAGATATAATTCTTTTAACTTTATTATTTGGAGTTCAATATTTATTCATTTAAATATTTGTAAATATTTTCACTTTGGAGTTTATAAATGTTTTCACTTTAAATATTTAATATTTAATATTTATATATTTTATAATATATGTATTTTATTAAGTATTAATATATTTATATATAAATATATATATATATTTTTCCGACATTACCATCGTAATATATATATATATATATTTATATATATGCATATATTAACTTAACATTAATACATATATTCTATGCGTTATAAAATATATAAATATATAAATATTTACACATTTATTTATGTATTTATGTATATATCATAAATTATAATCACATTATTGATATATACATTTACACATACATATATATGTAAATTTCCTAGATAATAATATTAAAATATTATTTTCACCACAGATATTAGGCGGGGTGTGTATGTATATAGATGCGTATAACCATATATACTCCTGTGTATACGTATGTATGCGTATATACATGTCGACACATGCGTATGAGCACATCCATCTGCTTAACGTACGTATGTATCGATATGTCTATACATTTAGATACGTGTACACAATGTATACATGTGTATACGTACCCACTCAATCTTTAACACATATCTATCACATCATTTATACAAGGATTTACAGTATAGTAAGTCTGACATTTAAACAATCATAACTCATAAAGTGCAAGGAAGTAAATAAAACTCCTAAAGCCTATGGATGACTTATCAAGACTAACTTATCTGACTTGGTTCCTCTATACCCTTCATGATGTGTGTGTATATGCTCAACTGATTAACATTACCGATTAAACGACCAATACCCCTCTTCCAAGTGATATTTCCCCTCTGCCTGGAGGATTGGTTCTCATACCTGCATTCACAGTTATAAACTCACGGCTGTCAAATGCTCACAAAAATAGTAGTATATATAAATTCCGTAAGATATAACATCACACATTAACCTCATAATGCACGTTTTTCACCATGATTAACATCAATTGAACAACATAAGAATGAGACAATCATTAATGTACAAAAACTCATATTGATAACAAGGTGCATCATATCTTTATTCATTGATAAAACTGTCTTTACAAACACATAATCCTTATCCAATACTAATAGTCTAGTAGCTATACAATCGGGGTGTAACATAAACAATGACATGGGACAGCAGTATGGAATAAAGATAATCGTCATTCTTCATGAATGAAGTTCATAAAGCAGCCTTTAATTCAACATGATGAAAAAAAATTGAGCAAAACATCTCATTGCTCATCATTTAGAAGTACAATCAGAAACATGTTGAAGAAATATCAACTGCATTTGTTATCTCAGCTTCAGTTCTACTTTATTTTCACATTGCATTTAAATAAAGTATGGAGCCCATTTAAATTGAATGGAAAACAGAGCACTCAAGCATTAAATTGTTTCTTAAAACTTCAAAGCATATACACAGTTTACAGAAGACTCAAGAGGAACAAATTAATTTCAGCATCATAAAGAGGGCAACATTCCCATTTTGTTTGCTTTGCAATCAATGAATCATAGATATTATCAGTACCATGGAAGAGAGCAGTGTGACTGTTGTATTATCATAAATATGACTGCAACAGAGGTATTTAAAGAGCCATGATATCAATAAAATGAGAATAGTATAATATGTATCACTGTCCTCTTACGATACAATCATGGTTCTATACAAGTGACAAAACACAATTGGGTTCCATAAGCAGAGGTATGGTATAGCATGTAACAGTCTTATATGAAACTGCCCTTGACTATCAAGAAGCATTCCATTATTAAGAGTTGTTCCATTCATGGAGTATTAACTTGCCTTATTATTGTAATAGCATTGTTTGATAAATACACTGATAATTTTGGTGTTTGCAAAGAGAAAATGCAGAGCCAGAAAATAAATCAATGAATGGTTGGACATGCTAAGTGTCTCAGAGACATTTTAGCAAGGGGCAGATTACACTGTCAAGGAGAAGGAGTACTTCATCCAAATCTACAGAAGTCCATGAGGACAGTGCCATCAAAAGAGCAAGAGTGGGTTTGTTGTTGTCTTTTCAAGCAATGAGAAAGAAACCCAGAAGGGAGAGGAGTCATGATTACAATGAGCAAGTTTCAACCAAGCATGTTGGCAGCTAAATCAGAAATGATTCAAAACCCTCAGGTGTACCTACAGAAGGAAAATGGAACTCAAAGAATGCGTAGGAGATATCACAGCCTGACTTATCATTTTTTCATTTTATATATTGAAACAAAGAAAATGTGAATGCAAATATGAAATCGCGGCCTGAGGATTTCTATTTTCCTCTTTGTTTCTGAGAATGACTAAAACCCACAAGAGTCTATGTGAAGAAGTTATGAATACAGAAAATCAAGGAATATTCGAGCTTATATAAGAATGTAAACACGCAGAAACAGAGAGGCCGTGGTCTTCAGTCAAAAATATGAGCAGGAATTGTTTGTTTTTTCTCAAAACTAGCATCAAATATGGAGATATACGCAGAAAAGAAGCTTCTTATTAATTTTGAAATGAAGTATATACGAAAAATGAAGATGGGTTTCATTTTTCGGTGGAAATGGTGCGAAATTTTTAGAAAAAGAGAATACATAAAAAGACTTACCAAGCGGATTTTGTTTTTTCTCTGCATAAGAAACTCCAGAAAGACTCCATATCTCGTAGTCAAAGCTCTAGATAGCTTCAGCAAAACCCTATTTCTGCATAGTCGATGGCAGCTAGCAATAGTGAGATTTACAAAGTGAAATGAAATGAGGAAAGCTCGTGGGTTTTAGGGTTTCTTTTACCCTTTAATGGACTGAACTAAGCAAGGCGATTTTTGCTTTTGTGTTATTTGATATGGATAAATATTAAAAGTTAAGATTTAATTTAATATTTATCATATAAATGCGGGGGTGATTTAATTATAATAAATATTAAAATAAATCTTAAATGGTTTACTTTTAATATTTATTCAAAACATTAAAGTCTTGCTCCGAGATTATGGTAAAAGCAATGAAGTAAAGACTTGTGTTTATTTTACTTGTACAACCCACCTTTAATGGAGCGAACTAATCATGCAAAGATGAAGTGGAGCAAATGGTGGAGATTTTAGAGACACAATTGTAGTTTCACCTTAGTTTTGGACTTCTTTTTTATCATACATTTTGAGAGGTGGAGTTTGGCCACTTAATTTTGCAATTATCATCAGCTATGTGATCTTGTTTCATGCATTTTCTCTTTTGCTCGTGAGAGGCATTTTGAGAGATATTTTCACTTCCAGTTAGCTTGGAGTTTCACCTCTTGGATGCTTTATGCATGCCTTTATTGTATTTAAGGAAAAAACTTTGTCTTTTTTCCTTGGTTCTTGTTTTCTTCCTTTGCCTTCAGCAAAGAGACTTCATGTAACTCAGTTTTCACAGTTTAATAGATTATGCAGGAGGTTTTACAAGTTAATTAAGTTTGTAATTTGCAAAAAATTCCTTTTAGTTTCCAGTATTTTCAAGTTTTTCCTTCAAGATTTCAGGCATCATCATTGTGCAGGATTCGATCGAAAGATTATTGTGTTTTAGTTTTAAAACCTTTAATATTTATGTCTCCTTTCATAAATATATGTATGCAGTTTAGTTTAAGCTCACTAGTTATACACTGTGCATGTAATTGATTAGTCAATTAGTCGTGAAAACCAAGTGTTTTCCCTCAAAATTGTATTCAATCAAGGCTTCTGTATAAAACATTCAGGTGATTAGGCTATCAAATCAAGTTGTGCAAGGAGGGTACTAGGTAATCATTTGTGAATTAAGTTGCAGTTTAGATTTCCAATTAGGTGCATCACCGAAGTTTTAATTTTCTCAAAACAAATCATTCAAGTACCTAATTGATCATCATATAGGAACCAACCTAGAATCTGGAGGTTTAGTTTCATCATAGGGTACCCACAACCTGAAACTATTCCAATGTTTCACCGGATTGCAAAACTTTAGAGGGTTTTGTAGTACGGGTGCAATCCTGGTGACAATATTTTCTTCAAAAGTTCATATTATTTTATTTCCGACCCATTGGAACTACTTGCATTGTAAAAGGAACTAAATTATAAAGTGTCAAAATCTAGGGGGGATTGTACAAGCATTTTATAATCATGAACTAAGATAAAGTTACATTTTAAGGGGGGATTCTATAAGAACCCTAGTTCTCCCGAATATAAATTTCTTTGCAACTGTTGATCTGATTTTTGTGTTTTTTTGAAGTTCTGAAATATTTACCAAGAAATACATAAACTTGCAAAGCAAATGCAAAGAGAGAAATGCTGAAACTACAATATCAAATGATCTTCATTTTATTGCTTTGAATTTACATAGATTGATCATACCCGAATAACAATCTTCTGATCTTGAAAAGATGATGAAACCCTTATTTTGAATATCTCCTGTAAATCCGATGAAGCACAATGTTGACTCTTGGATGAAGCCAATCCACAAAGCAACCTTCAGATGATAGTCTCACACCCTCAGGTTACAATGAAGAAGCTACGCTCTCCAATGCCAAATATGTAGAAATTGCAGAAACCCTAGGTTTCCTCCTCTCCACAGTGAAAACACTTCAAATCCAAATATCAAAATCCTGGATGAATCACAATAGCTTGGTTGATCCCTTTATATAATTTCTCCAAGAAGAGGTTGACCCTCTAGAAGCTTCTCTTTTATTCATTTAAAATAATATTAAATGTGCCCTTTATAACTTTTATAAAATATTTCCTCAAAGTAAGCGCCCATTTAATAAATTATTTAATGTGTTTTTAGTCATTAAGTGGCCCCTTTAGGCATAAAGTTATAAAATAACTTTATAATATGCTTTTCATGATTAATTATTATTAAAGTCACCCTTAATAATAATTAAATAATATAACTTGCACATTACTCCTTATTTCACCAGCCCAACTGAAAACTGGGATCAATACTGAAATCACCACATGTCCAGGTGCCTTACTATAAATAGAAATATTGGACTCTCATGATCTGCTGACTTACTATAAATAGTAAGTGTGTGAAACTGAGCCCTGAACCACCAAATGAAGGCCAATCCTGAACCAAACTGAGCTCTGGAGAGGAAACACACTAATATTTGCCGAATAGGACCCTTTGAACAACTCCATTAGCTTACGAGGGTCAGGAAATAGGCTAATCCCTCTGAAACTGATGCTCACGAAAATGGGGACATTACAGTCCGCCCTCCCTAAAATTGCTTGTCCCCAAGCAATCTCCACTGCAAAGAACTCTACTCCACCATAGGTCCAAAGGAAGACTGTGAAATGTCCCACATGGAAACACAACTACTGCAACACCAACATAAACTCAACTGTGCAAACATAGACAGCAAATCAACTGTCCAATCCATGTGCATTGAAACTGTGCATCGAACCTAACTCATGTACATGAGAACCAAATGCAAAGCTGTGAGCAATCCACACTATGTACATACCGCAATACTCACCAATGAACTCTAAATAGAACCCTGATGGACACAAAGGATCCCACTGCACACTAGAGAGTGTCCAACAAAAGATACCTGGATCCCAAATCCAAAATAGAAGTCCGCCAGGAATAACACACTCAGACTTCCACTGCTCAACCCCAATCTCAACTTCACCATGCTGGAAATAGTGAAGCCAATCGATGGGACGCATCCAAACTACAATGTTGACTCTGTCACCACCTGGATCCCAATATAAATGGTACTCACATCCATCCATCATAAGGAAGTAAGAATATCTGGAAGCATCTGCTACGCAATATCTCTCCACAACCTTCGCTAAACTCTCATAGATGTGATATCTAACCGTGCCATCATGCCTGCTGCCACAACAACCTCCAGGAAGCCTTGTTTCCCATTGAAACCCAGAAGTAGCAAACTCATCGGGTACATACCAGCATTATGGTAATCCAACCTCTGATCCTGGAAGTAATCCCCTGCAAACAACTGAGTCGAGTACTTGCAGCCTCTAGTCTCATCTTTTGAAGATGGTAACTCTGAGCAGAAAAACAATTTGCTTCCCTCGATTGTGCAAAGAGAGTCATCATGCGCACTAGAATTGTGCATCAAATAAAAATCATGTACAGGTGGATCAAAGGAAAAACTGTAAGCACTCCTCACCATGTACACACTATAAAACTCCTCAGTGAGCCCTATTTGGAATCCCGATGCACTGGAAAGATCCCAAACAATGTGATTATTGCTCAACCCTGAACTAGTATCAGGAGTGTGATTGGCTTCCAACTCGAAGAGTGGATTGTCATAGATCAAACCACCATCAAACTGAAATAATGGATTATTCACAAACTGCACAATCACTCCATGTTGATCTGAACCACCCATCTCTGAATTCCTCAAACAATAATTTGAATCATACTCTTGAATTGGCTCAACAAATTGCCAATCATAATCAACTGCATGGGATGCAATGACCAATTTGCTTCCAAGAGAGGGAAACAAATCAACATAAGAACCAATCTCCCAACTAGATGATACTCTGCATATCTCTTGTAAAGAAGATGGAGTAGTGTCGTGAGTTGTCACACAACTCTCTGGTGAATCAACTACTATGTCACAACAGCTATCAATAATTTTCCTTGCATCACCTGTCATGGGACTAACCTCAAGAGAACCTGGTGCAACACGTGGTTCCCTGCAACTCTCAACAAATGCACTCATCCCATCAGTATCAACTGCACTTGTAACCGTGATGGTTGTAACCACATCCTCAACCTGCTCGCAACCACAATTTGTGGATACATGCTCCTCACCAATTGCTGCCATGGAAACCTAAACTGTGTCTGAAGATGGTGAAGAGGACGCTAAGCTCAACTCCACGGTAAGCTCCTCTATCCGTGACTGTGACTCCTGTAGTGCCAACTGGGTGCTCTTCAACGAGTCCATAATCACCTCAAGCTCATGAGTGAGCTCATCAACCTCCACTTCCTTGCCCTTCAAGGTCTCATGATAGATGCAATCCCTCTCGAGAAGATAATCTCTATCCACAAGTAGCTGTAGGTAATTTTGTTTCATTATCCCAATTGCTTCTTGAAGTGCATGAAACTCTGCAAGGGAAAGACCACTATCACCATGCTCATCGGCCACGGGAGTACTCCAACCATGAAGGGCCAACATCTAATGAGCAACATCAAAACGCTCTATGGCGGTAGCAATAATTTTGTCATTGACCTTAAGTTGCCCTACCAAATGACGAGGACCCCAGAACTTATCACTCCCATACAAGTTTTCTAATTTAGAATCTGCACTGTGATATGAGGTTGAATCATCATTGCTCACTAACTGATAAGCAGCATTGTGTGTGCTATCAATTTTGCACACAATAACATCAAAGGTACTACTACTGTGTACCTCATAGGATGGCTTAACTGGCAAAGTAGAAGTTGTTGTCTTGACCATTTCCTCGCACATTTTTTCTTTCAATGTAACTACATGCCCATCCAAAATATTATCCTGAGATTCATTGCCATCAAATGTATTTCCTGTTTTGTTTTCTAAGGTCTGATTTGAGAAATCAGACTCATCATGACATGAATCCACATCATGCAATGCATCATTAGTACCCAATCCTTGAGTCCCTTCATGTGACAACTCAATAGAAGTATTTTGCACATGTGAAGTCGCTGCGGTCTCATGCTGATGCAAAGTTTCATCATTGCTGTCATGAAAATCAGAACTGTGATGGGTCAAATTTTCCATACAATCCTCATTCTTGACACTTGTATTTTGTGTGCCAATACTCAAGGCCTCTCCCACATCACTTTCTGAACTTACCATGACTTCTAAATCATCATTACACTCAAGGGAAAGGCTGCTGTCATAAAAATTAGACTTGTTATCATGACTGATAACAATTTCTTGAGCGCCAATAACATCAATTTTCCCTTCTTCCACCATAGGGCCGTCATAAGCTGACTGATTTTTGTTCTCCTTAGGATGCAAGTCAAATGGTAACACATCTTCTTGCCTTTCTTCTGCATACCCTGCAAATGGCTGAGCCATTATGGTGTCTTCTTCAACTTCATGGTCCTTATGAATGTCAATGCCTTCATCACATGACTGAATTTTTTCCTTATCATGAGCATGGATAGGCTGAAACAAAAAAAAATTCTTTTCTTGTTCTTGCACATTTAACTCTTCACCTTTCCCAATGCTTTCCTTTCTATCGTTTGATATTCTGTTCTTTTTCCGTTGCTGATATGGACTTGGAAAATTCAAGTTGTCTTCATCCTCATTCAGTATACCAAAAAATTGTGTAAAGAAAGGGATATCTTGTATCTTTAAATGCTGCAAATTACGATTAATCTGTTGTTGTGTTTGTTCAAGGTCTTTTATTATTTTCTCCAAACTAGATACCTTCTCCTTCTTTGGTAGAGCAGGAAGGAAGGTGGGCAACAATCTTCCATCCTTAATTCTACACCTGCTATAGGTAGCCATTGATATACCCTTTTCTACACCTGCTATATATAGCTGATTTCCAACTGAGTTCTGCTAAAGATGAGTGTTGATCAATAAGTATCCTATTTTGTTTGATCACTGTAAAGAGCCTGACTAAACTGATAGAAATTTCCTGATTTTAGAGCTCTGGAATTTTGTCAAACACTTTGCTGACAAACTTGTTCTTGGCTGGTAAGTGTTTCCAATTTTGTTTTCCTCTTTGGTATGATGATGAAATGCATCAAATGAATTTTCTAACAATGCCAAATAATTTCAAATGCAATAATGATGATATGCAAGTATTTTTGGGCTTTGTTGTGCACATAGATGACTAAACTTATGAAAAATATGCAGCTACAACTAACAAGCATTTTGTCAAACATTTGGCAATCAAACTCCCAACTCCTCAAATATGGTATGGCTGATATGGAATAATTCCAATCTAATTACAATGCACGTCTTCATAAGGAATGCAAACTAAAGACCCCTGATATGCAACTTTCATGGAGACATAGATGCAAATATTACAAATGAATATCTCTATTTATGTCAGCGGTTACAATGCAGACCATGCAATATACTTGCCAATGCAAATGCTGCTATGACAGCCACTATATTGCTGAGATGATAATGGCTAAAAGCAATTCTAAATGCAGAATTTGATATCAGATGAAAATCTGATTTGATGCTTGAAGAATTAACCCAGCAATGTCACACTCCAATCGAACTCTTTGAGAACCGGATGCCTCTGTTGATTGATGCCTAAGTTGACTAAGGAGTGCGATTCTTCTAACTGTACATACAACCTATCTGTAGTTCTGGAAGCTGCGCCCAAAAGTAATTTGTCTTATTCCAAATTGAATGAAAATATCCTTTAGAAATATGAAGTCTGACTCTCTCCAAAGCTGGCGTTATTTGTCTTATATCCCGATCTGTCTTCTAGTTGTCACGATTTGACTTTTAGAGAGCTCCTTCACAATCTGCCATTGTCTTATTAGTAGCTCCTCAATAAATATATGATGCAAACATTATTTCTAGCAGCTATCCCGACGGCTCCCAAAGGCTCGTTTTTCCCTTGAATGATGTTGATTCAATTATATAATATAAAGTAAGATGTCAGCTTACCTGTATTCACATCACCGTGGCTATTTTGTCTTCTTTCTTGTTCAAACCATAGCCTTGTATTATTCTGAATAATATGCCCAGATCACGAATATTTGCAAGGTCTCGATATTTGTCTTTTGCAAAGACAAACAATTTGACTTCTTATGAAAGCGCCCAAATAATCATATTAAAATAATGCCTTCAGCAATCGATTTCACTCATACTTTAAAGGACC
>VDFB02143705.1:0-10460 GCA_007258455.2 Sequoia sempervirens
AGTGGATGGGACAGTCCAGGATGGCAGATACTCACTTGTAGATGATCTTATCATTTACAAAGGGAGGATATTTCTAGTCCCAGGTTCTTAGATGAGGGACAGGGTATTGAGATCATTTCACGATTCACCTATGGCAGGACATCCCGGTTACTTTAAGACCTACAGGCAGGTACGGGAGAGATTCTCTTGGAAAGGTCTCAAGTCATTTGTTATTGCATGTTGGCGCATGTGCGTACATGTTTGACAAGTTGCTATTCGAGTCAATTGGGACTTGTGCATGTTGTTGATTTTCAATTTGCATGCATGCAGAGACTAGGAGATTGACACATGGAAAAAATCAATGCCCTTGTATGAGAAGGATATATATTTATGCCGTAGTGCATTTGTAATTGTAATGTGATTGATATATCTATATGTCGTTATACTATCGGAATCACTCTAAATTTGTATCACAGTGAAACTGCATCTGCAAGAGCAAACTCTAAGCATTGTATGTAATTGCCATATTACAGTAATACAATTGATCTATACTTTGGTGTGTGGGTTTTTTCCCCGAAAGGGTTTTCCCATGTAAAATTTTGTGTTATGTGTTTTATGCTTAAATCTAAATTAAATTAATGCCTATGCATTCTTACAGAAATTATAATAAAATAAATATTCAAAAAAAAAAATTTGCAGCCCTCTCCTGATTGATTTGCATTTAGGGAAGCATTTCCACAATCGACTTTCCTTTCAGTTGGTATCAGAATTTGGCCAGCTTTGTTATCCTTGGTGGGTAAGAAGGTTTTTTTGTGCATATCTTGATTCAATGGGAGTTCTTGCAAAGAGAATTTTGAAATCTTATTGCAGGTTTGAGATGGCAAGCACATCTGGAAGAATAGAGATGGAGAAATTCAATGGTGGCAATTTTGAGTTGTGGAAACTCAAAATGGAGGATATGCTCGTAGACCGAGATCTTTGGGCTGCAATATCCAATACAAAACCAGCAACAACGTCCCAAACTGATTGGGATTTAATGAATCGAAAAGGCAAGGGTCCGATAAGAGACTTTGTTTGGCTGATTTTGTGCTCCTGAATGTCCATGAGGAGAATACCACAACTAGTCTTTGGAAGAAGCTTGGCAACATTTATCAGAAATGAAAGGTCGAGTCGAGGGCAATCGAGATGGTCGACGTCGTCGAGGTCGAGGCGAAAAACAAAGAAAAATCCGGGAAAATCAAAACAAACGTTATTTCAGTGTTTCTAGGGTTATTGTTGTGTACCTCCAGAGCATGTTTTGGACACTTTGTCCATACTTACTTTTTTTAGTAAGTCACAAGGTGCTCAACGTCCTGGTCAGTTGGCAGTCTTTCTATATCGAGAATGTTGGCGGATTCTTACCATGGATTTATCTTGGCAATTATCATGGTTTAGAGCTTCAAGTTTAAATAACATAATATTAAAGTTAAATTAAAAGTTTTAACTTTAATGCATTATTTATTAATTTTATGATAGAGGCGATATAAGGGGTTTTTAAAAAAAGATTATTTTATATCATAAAGTGGTGCCAACTTAAGGGAGATATAAGGTGGGAAATAAAATAATTTTAAATTGCCAACTTGGGCGTGGGAATTGGAGGGAATTATAAAAGCCCTTTTGTGAGCTCATTTGCATCATTCATGTTGAGAAGAAAATTGATAAGGGTTTTGCTCATTGGACTCGAGAGTCTAAAAATCTCAACTTCATTGAGGACGAAAACCCTCATGAGGAATAGTATGCTACAGGAGTGAAAGATCTCCCAAAGCTGCTTGCAGATAACTCCATTCAGGGGTTATGCATTGTACATTAACACATTCAGGAAAAGCTTCAATCTGGAATTCGAAGAATTTTGAAAGGGTTTGCAGATATATTGAGCATCATCTCAGAATCGAGGAATTTACGAGAATTAATGAAGAGTTATCAGAGTTGATCACTTGTGTGAGTTTTCCAAGAGAGATTTGGACGCCCAAGTTCAGGGTTTGGCGTCACACATCAGCAGGTTGAATTGAATGTTAAGGGTAATTTTATCTGTGAGGCTACGTTAAAGTTGGGAGAGGGATTGAGGATCATTTCCCTTGTTCAAGGTGTCAAGATTGGCAACAATTCATTGTTTCATCAGGAGGCGCCATATTCTGTTATACATTGACTATTTATTCCTCATGTGGCAGTGATAATTCATACTGCAGCCTGATGAATGCTGCCATACCAGTCAGGAGGTAATAAAATGGGACGTGGCATATTTTGATGAGTTCTAGGGTGTGCAGGGGTCTTCTTTCCTGGCCGCCAACTAGCTATTGCTGAGCAATGGAAACATTACTTCTTTGTATGTTGAAGTGGACCTAGATTTAAAGGAATCATGTGAGTTTTCCGAACTGACTGTATTTTCCAGCATAGCCTTGAAGGGTGAGCAAATGCTGCTGTTCATTCATTCTGGGTTGCTGCAGACTGTCATATGTCTCAGGTCAGAAATGTAATAATCATTGAATGAATATTGCTGCAACATTGTATTTACTGTTATAAACAACTTGTCAATTCATTTGGTGTTACTAGAATTTGAATTCCAGACTTATCTTATTTTATGCATTTGAGTCCCTATCATTTGGTTTATACTCAAGATCAAACCCAATTGGTATAACGTAAACTGTTTGACAAAATGTCCCATATGTCAAACTGAAATAATCTGAGCGAAATCGCAAATTCCAATTCCAATTTGGGGTGGGGCATTACACAAATCAGAAAGTAGTAACCCAATTGGATTTGATCTTATCACGTGTATTCAAATATCCAAGGAAAATAATTTGAGTTCAAAGTCAAACCCTACAACAATGAATAACATGTTCTGTGCTGAGCAAATTTAGACCTTGGCTTGGGAGAGGCTATCATCAGAAAATAATTCACACTTGAGACCACAAAGGGAGGAGTAGCTCAGTGGTACAGCACTCAGCAACTAATACGGGTCCTAGATTCAAATACTCACTGGTGAATGAAAAATTAACCACAAAATTAAGAGTTCCTTATCAAACTGGAGGTCCTGAGTTCAACTCCTAGATAGTTCATGGAAAATTAACTGCTACAATGAATTATAAATCAAAATATTATAACTGCCTCAACAAATAGGGTTTCCTAAGTTGAAGTATTATTCCTTCCACGACAAATTAAAAACTGCAATAAACTGCAATTTGAAAGTCCTGGGTTCAAATCCTGACTTATCTATGGAATATTTACTATTACAATAATTTAAAAGTTATAACTGCCCCAGCTAATAGGAAATCGTAGGTTCAATTTGCTAGCCAGTTATGGAAAATTAACGGCTACAATAATGATGTGTTCTGTCAAAAAATTACGTACAGTAATATTCATAAAGTTTGCTATATTCCATCGAAAAATAACTGCCACAACAAATCAAGACGTTACAAGTGCCTCACAAAAGACAATGGGAAAAGGATGTGTTCTACCAAGAAAACATACTGAAACAATCTTGAAGTCTAATAAGTTTTTAAACGCGTGGTGTTTACCTAACGAATAAAATTATCAGATTATGTGATGATTTCAGTTTTGAATCAATGTATGTTCGTCATTAACCTATTTTTCAGTAGTTTAAATCATATGCCTGAATGGCCCGTTATGAAAAGAATACTTAATAAATCATATAAAAACCCTTTTCTCATGAGCCTGAATGGCCCACTTAAAATGCCTACTAATTCATATAAACATACACTTAATTTCTCCTTAGATTTCCATAAGCTATCATTTTCCCTTTTACTAAAACCTCTATTACCTGCATTGGCATTTTTATCATACACCTTCCAGAAAAGATTGATTGCAACCGGGACCATAGAAAAGAAACTAAGCTTGCACAAAATTCCATCACCAAAACACATAAACAAGAAAACGGCCTTTCAATTAACACAAGCATAAATAAATTCTTATAGCACAGTTATAGAAGCAAACTTTATGTACCATAGGACAAATGAATTTGAAGTGCTCCATCTTCCTTGCACCTATAATTGCTCTGAAAATATTCATTTCTTGTCATGTGCCACCCTTACAAAGATTTCAACAAAACAGCTGCAGCTTCACAAAAATACTAAGTAAGAAGCACATATTACACAGAGAAAGAAAATTATTCTTTGCTGCAGAATATAGGTAAATATTATAACCTAAATCCTGGTCAATTCTCTGCCCGCTTGCCTGTCATTTCGAACCTTTCAAGTGCACTTACTTCCAGCAAAAAAGTTGAAGAAATTGGGCACTTGTATTAATTAATAATATTTCATTCTTTTGAAAACAAAAACGTTTCATCCAATTCTTTTGGGAAATCCTGTGGTAGTTGCGTTTTAATAATTAATTTAGTTGTTCGGTCTTCATGTGTTATTCTCTGTTCTCGTCAGAGCACTCCTCGGATAAGATATTTTCCTGTTTTGTCGTTTGTCGTTTGTATTGGTGAAAGTTCCAACGATAATCTTCCCAACATGGTAAGTTATAAATGGGGATTCCCTTTTCTTCTTCCGACAATTTTACATAATATTTGTTGTTTCTTGTCATCCAGCTTTATGGATTGAACCTTGCTAAGAGAATGGTCTTTTAATATCTAATTTAATTAGATTTGCAATTTTTTTCATGCTATTTATCATTGAATTCAAATTTTTCGAATGGGATGTTTGTGTGATGCGTTAATGTTCCAAGAAAATTCACGATTCTAATGGTTGTTGGTGTGTTGCCTTCCCATTGATATTTTTTAAGTAATGTTCTTACATGAACCGCATTGAACGAAATACTTTTGACTTGCTATTTTCAAAGAAAAAAGTTGATTTTTTTTATTTTTAGGCATTCGAACTCTACAACTCTTAAGAATTTTCTGTCACTTTCACAAACCAACAAGTTTTTCATATTATGTATGTCATTTTCTTGAAGCTCTCTAATTATCATCCTCATGAGATTTAAAGGATGACGAAGTAGAAGCATCAATATCTTTTTTGGAGGTTTTTCACAAATTTCAGGTGATTTTGTTCCATTTTTGTTGTTTTTTTTTTCATCTCTTCCTCATCATTCTATGCTTTCATTTGAAAACATCAAGTGTTAGCATAGTGTATTTAGATTAATCTATATCATTGTTTATTGTATTTTTATTTTGAAGCAATCACATATTCATTTTTAATACACCATTCAAAAAAATCGTTTGTCATGAAAGTTAGAAGACCAATATGGGGTTTAACTAAGACAAGCTCCTCAAACAACCAATGTAGAAACTCGTTTTCTCACGATTTCGGAACTAATTGTTTTTTATTGTTTTTCTTCTTGTTTTGGTTTTTTTGTGGTTTTTGCATATAAAGATAATAGTGCGATTTTGAAAGGAAATACTTCTAAAATCTTAAATAAATACAAGAAAGTAAAATTGAAGCAGATGGACTCCTGAATCGATAGCATATAAGTTTATTATTCTTTCTCGATGCTTACAATGATGAAACCCTAACATGCAAACAAAAAGGCAAAGCAAATTGTAATAATTAAAAACCTGATTTCTAATTTGCAGCCACCCCAAAAAGGTGAAGATTTAATACGGCCAACCTCAGAAGACATTTCTCCAGCCTCAAAATTTGTGCAGACTGACCCAGAGTGCAAGGTGTCCCATCTGGTGAAGAAAGAAGACCAAAAGACAAGGCGTACAGGCTAGAATAAAAAGTACAACCCTCAAGCTGATTGGTACGACCTTCAAACATCAACAATAAAATCCGTACAATATTGGAGCTTGTGCCAGATGTATATCAAAACCAGCCACTCAAGCAGATAACTATCTTTGGACAATTATTGTATCAAAACGTAAATAATCACTTCACAATCAACTCTGTAATAACTTCTGAATGAAGCTATTCAACTGCAGGCAATAAATCAGCTGATATTTCACAGCCTTTGAACTGCAAACACTGAAGATGGCTCGTTCTCCAATGCAGAAGACAACTGAAACCCTTGGCTTCGTTCTCTGAAGAAGAAATTGCTAAAATCAATTTTCATAACATAATGAATGAAGTTTTCTCAAAGAAAACTTATATCTTCTCAGTTGGGTCGATTTCCTTCAAAAAAGCATCATTTAAATAAAACTTGAATTTCACTTTTAATCTTTCAATAGTTTGGACGCCCTTTTAATTATAATCATTAATTAAAAAGTGGCCCCTTCTTCATGATGGTCGACCCCCTTCAAAAAGTCACTTAAGTTATAATATTAAATTATATTATAACTTTATAATATAAGCTTCAATTAAATTAATATTTATTTTGGCAAATAAATATTAATATCTCTCTCAATAGAAGTCCAAATGACAAACCGTCTGAAGCCAGATGATAAGTGACTGAATATGCATATGACCAGACCATACTGCTAAAAATAGCAGGGGTGCTCCGCTGAGTGTCTCCACTTACTAAAAATAGTAAGTCAAGCAAATGATGTCCGAAAGACCCCGAACGAAAGCCAAACTGAATGATTCTGATAACTGAAGCCAAGCCATGCCTCAACAAGACCCTCTATCCACCCTATCAGCCTACGAGGGCCACATAATAGGCTAATCTCAAGAACTGAGAGATGTCAACTGGAAGGGGACATCACAACCAACCAAAACATTTTCCCCTTCTTTTCTTTGTGTGCAGATTTGAATAGAAGAAGAGTAATATTTTCTAGTGACATATTTTCCTCTTTCATTTTGTTCATTTCAATTTATGTTACTTTGGTATTTCATAATTAGTGCATTTTTTATTTTGTTGTCTTAAAATATCTTTTGTACAACTATGAATTGGTAATTTTCATTATGTGTGTGCAAGGGTTGATTCTGGGCATGTATGTGCTTTTTGTCACATGTTTAGACAAGACAATAATGCAACACAAAGATGTCTATGTACGCTAGTGTTTGAGGCAGAGGCTCCTAGAAAGCTACATAATATTCCTTAAGATTAGCATTTTCCATTTTTGTAGGAATTAGATCATAATTCTTATTTTGCATAGGTATATTTTTAGCAATTCTTTATAATTGAGTATTGTACATTGTAATTGAATATTTTTTATTATAATTTATAATTTTTAGTTGTAAACAATTGTGAAGAGGATAATTGAAATGATGATTAGAGTTGTACATTCATCCCAATGTGATGTATAAATTGATCTCAAAAAGACTTAGCTCTTTTCTATTAGATTAATTTTCATACCTTACACACAAAACTATGAAAATAAACAAAACTAATAAAACTTGTGAAGTAAAAAAATTATGTGCAGTATTGCTCACATGCCTAGATACTCCTAGTCAAGCAAGTGAAAAAATTTCATGAATTAAAACTCGTATACATATGTCAAATTTTGGAATTATGATTCTATGTTTAGCAATCTTTAATGCGCACATTCAAGTTGCCTCATTTGTTGATTAGTTCTTCCACTATACCAAATATTCCTTGTATTCTTTTCTCCTCGTCCTTTTGATCACTTAAAATCTATCACAACATTAATTTCATCTATAAAGATTTTTTGGCAACAATTGTATCCAAATTCTTGTTCCCATTACAAATTTAAAATTATATTTTTCTTTCCACTTGTTTCTCCTTCATAATAGTGATATAAATTAGTAAAATTTAAAAATAGAGAAATATTTATTCCTTTTAGCAAATTCAATTTCATATGCATTTGATAAAAAACTCTTAACTTGCACGACCCTATCTTCTTCCATTTTAGTTTATTATATGTTCCTTGAGGTAACCTCTCCTTCTGTAGATGTGCCAAAACTAAATCACCAACTTGAAAATCCTATTCTCTTAGCTTCATATCAAAGTGTTCCTTATATTTTACAACATTCTTTTCCAAATTATTCTTCACCTCCTTTTACAATTCATATAGATGATCAACAAAATCCTCTGCAGCAACACTTTTCCTTCTCAAATTAACAACATATCTTAATTCATCTACCCATTTGGGTTTGTTGGCGTTTCAATTCGCACCTATGGAGTGCGTATTGGAAATGGACAACTATGCACAAATAAACTACTCTTCAAATTAGGAGGGGAAGCTCCCTCTTTTGTTGATTATGCTTTTAAAAGAAACAACTAAACTAATGGCCAATCCTTTTGTTCTCAGTTTGGGAGCACAAGGTTTATAAAACTCTTTGTGTCATAGCTAAGATATTCTCCGGTTTCGCAAATTCAACTACAACTAAGCCTACGCTAAAATGCTTATAATTTCTCAAGTAAACTCGGAGCAAGAGAACTTAGAAGTAAACAAGTATGATTTTCTAACACAAAAGCTCAAATAAACTCGCATCCAACATTCACCTGAAGACTCATTGTACTTTCAATTGTAAGCTGAAATAAAGATTATGAAAGCCAATTACTAAAAGAAATGAGACAATGGATCAAAGCACAAAGGCGTGAGATTTATTTCCTCAAATATTTCTTGAACAACAATGGTACATCTAGGATAGAAAATTGTATGATGAAACAAACATATAATAGACGATCAAACCAGCTTCATAACATGACATTAAACAATGATTTGCAGCCACAAGTAAGCATAAACTCTTGTTCTTACAGAATGTGAACCAATACTAAATAGCAATATTGCGGGCAAAATGGCATAGCAATTTGTTATCACAAGCAAAAATTAAACAATAATGAGCAAGGTTGCTCTTATTTATAGAAGCTCAAAGGAGTAGGGAACCCTAAAATCTCCTTGAGTTAACATTTAGTTCTTGCTAATCCGCAAGATTTATTACTATATCTAAATGTAAGTAACTTAACAGTTAACTATAAAAACTACTTCAGTTAACTAATTCTAAACTAAACTAGAACTCCTTGTGTACATACGTATCTCCAAAAATAGACATGCACGATTGGTGGGACAACAAGTTAACTTAGAAAGAGGCATCAAGTTAGTTGTTGTGTCTAATGTCTATTTGGAAAAGGTGGGACATCTTGACTTAGTAGTTCACTGACCGTGATTACGAGCAATCAACTCCTCCAATAAGTTGTTAACTGCCTCATCACCTAGAGATCATCACATGCCTCAATTGTCAGTTTACTGGTTGTCAAATATTTGAGTAATCTTGGAAATATATGCATACTTCAACTAGTAGTTCACTGATTGGTAACTTTAGCGGCTCTATAACTGGAGTGATGATCTATGTTTCTTCTACATCTTGATGCTTCTAATGCTTTTCTTGATTCTTCTCAATGGAAGAGTGTTGCATGATGAAACTGCAAAGTTTGACTACGAACACTCTAGCTATGAGAAATGCAAACAAACTCTCTACACATGTAGAATTCCAACAGTATTCAACCCTCTAAACTAGCCTTGAAAGGCTATCAGATACACAAGGTACGAACACATATGGAATCCATGGACTTTGAGTGTCTACGCCTTCTAAAGCATTTAAGTCAATCTTTGGATGCACTTGATGCAAATCTATGTCAGTTGTTTTGATGAAATCGTAAATCAAGATCGATTTGGTCTTGAATTCAGTTTAAGTGAATTGCATACTAAAAAACTAGACTGTTGACTATAAACATGGATATGTTCTAACAACTTTTTTCAATGAGGCTAAAAATAGCTTCTTGAGTGGCAACTTTTACAAAAATTTCTAAGACGTGGGTTTTGTAAAGAATGTATTTCTAAGCCAACCCGAATCATCAGAAATTCAAAAAACTAACTTTTCCTCAAACATGCAACAAATTTTAAGAAACAGAAGTTGTAGAGGCTACAAAGGCTATTTTTCCCCAAAAAAATTCGGCATATGGGTTTTGTAGGCGCCTACATGCTGATCAAACCCAGATTCTCTATTTTTTGAAATGATGACTTTTTTTAGAAACCCTAAAAATAGGGGCAGCGGGGCAATTTTCTCAAAAAAATCTGGCATGTGGATTTTATTGCCAATACTGTACTAAACATACCCTGATGGACAGATCTATGAAAAACTATCATTGACTTGGACATGCAAGAGAAAACCTAAAACAAGGATAGAAGAAATGTGAGGGGGAGAAGATAAAAGTTATAAACTGCCTCCTTCAATCCTCAAGAAAATGCCTCTATATAAACCTAATCTGATGAATTCCTAGCAAGAACGTACTAGAAAGATGAAGCATGAAAAAGTATTCCTCTATTGCAATCTAAACTTGGAACTACGAAGAACACTAAAATGGCCTCCATTAGATCCTTGAAAAGGTGTTGGAGAGAAAATACCGTATTTTAGCTTCAACAGGTACAAGAAATAATGGAGAAATGACACCTACGATAGAATAAATATCCATTTTGGAGGTGAGAGTGTTAGTTAGGTGTGCCAACCCTAATTAAAGAGTCAATTTTTGTGCATGCCTTGTTAACTGAAATTTATCCTCTAATTTTAGGATGTCATATGCAAGAGGAAGCATTGAAAAATTGTAACTAAGAGTCAACTAGATCCACTTTGACTTTTAGC
>VDFB02143707.1:0-33882 GCA_007258455.2 Sequoia sempervirens
CTTAGAGTTATCAGATTGACCCTGAAACTTTCCAAAATCAGCATAGCATATTTTTGGGCATGTTCTTGACTTGAGACCTTTCCAACGGTTCAAACGGTTCGCGAATCGGAGTCCCATATCAAAAGTTATGGCCCCGTGAAGTTGGTGCACTTTCTAGAAGATACAATTGCAAATGTTCTTTTGAAATTTTAACTTCAAGTTGTAATTTTCAGCGCCAAACCACCTAAAATCAAATTTGAATGTTGTTTTGGCTCCAAACCAAAGAGGAGCTCTATTTATGCATGGTTTCTAATTTTGGGTAACTTTTTGTGGACAAGCTCGCATATTGCGAAAGGGTGATTTTGTAGCTTTCTGTAACTTGCATGTGTTGTAAAACTTGGGGATTTGAGATCCTCTACATGTAAGAAGCTCCATAATAAAATTATTCTCTTGTTTGTGGGTTATTTTCTGTGTCTCGGGTTGTGCCCTCATCATGACTATATAAAAATAAAATGAAATAATTTCAAGAGCAGAATAATAGAGAAGGCTCAAAATAGACTAAAAATTGTTGGTTAATAGATATGAGGAAAGCATGTTGTAGATCTCTTCACAAGCTTTCCAACAATGTATTACAATTAAAAAACCAATGCTCGCATCAAAAGTTATGACCCCCGAGAAGTTGTAACTATATAAAAATAAAAATAAAAATCTTCAAGATTGAGAAAATAAAGAAGATTTTGAATAGGTTGAAAAGTGTTGATCTTATAGATCTGGGGAAAACATGATATAGATATTTTCACAAGCTTTGCAATGATGTATTACAATTAAAATTTCAATGGTCGGATCGAAAGTTATGACACTAAAAAATTGTAACTATATAAAAATAAACTAAAAAATCTTGCAAAACAAGAAAATGAAGAAGCCTTAGAACAGGCTCAAAAGTGTTGATATTATAGATTTTGGAGAAATAACATTGAATATCTCTTTACAAGATTCCAACAATATATTATAGTTGAAAATCCAATAGTTGGATCAAAATTTATGATTTTGAGAAATTGTAACTATATAAAAACAAAATAAAAAATCTTGCTGAGCAAAAAATAGAGAAGCCCTAGAACATATTGAAAAGTGTCAATCTTATAGATCTAAGTAAAAAAAACTATATACCTCTTCATAAGATTTCCAATGATGTATTGTAATTGAAAACCCAATGGCTAGATCAAAATTTATGACCTCGAGAAGTTGTAACTATATAAAAAAAATATAAAATATTTCAGAATGGTAAAAAATGAAGTAGCCCCAAAATAGGCTAAAAAATTATGATCTTATAGATCTTGGGAAAGCATGTTGTAGATCGCATCAAAAATTTTCCAATGATGTATTACAATAGAAAATCCAACAATTAGATTGAAAGTTATGACCACAAGAATTTGTAACTATATAAAAATAAAATAAAAAATCTTTGAAAACTAAAAAACAAAGAAGCCTTAGAGCAAATTGAAAAGTGTTGATTTTATAGATCTAAGGAAATCATGTTTTATATCTCTTCAAAAAAATTCAAATTTTGTATTACAAATGAAAATCCAATAGTCGGATCTAATGTTATGACCTTGAGAAGTTGTAACTATATAAAAATATAATAAAAAATCTTGTTGAGCGGGAAAATGAAAAAATTCAGGAACAAGTTGAAAAGATCTAATCTTATAGATTTGAAGAAATCACATTGTAGATGTCTTCACAAACTTTCCAACAATGTATTACAATTGAAAAACCAACAGTTGGATCAAAAGTTATGGCACCGAGAAAATTGTAACTATATAAAAATAATTTTTTTTTTTTGAAAAAATGGAAAACAAAGAAGCCCCAAAATAGGCTAAAAAGTGATGATCTTACACATCTAAGGAAAGCAAACTATAGATCTAATTTCATAAGCTTTCCAACTATGTATTACAATTGAAAATCCAATGAACGGATCAAAAGTTGACCCTGAGAAATTCTAACTATATAAAAATAAAATAAAAAATATTAAAAAGTGGGAAAACATAGAAGCCCTAGAACAAGATAAGAAGTGTTGATCTTATAGATATGGGAAAATTATGTAGTAGATCTCTTCACAAGCTTTCCAACAATGTATTACAATTGAAAACCCAATAGTTGGATTGAAAGTTCTGACTCATTTTAATGAATGGATTAGCCTTTTTAAATACAACTCAAATATTAACTCTATTATGCTTGGTGGACTGGGGCCAAACTTTGAACATCTCTAGAAATTTTACAATTTCATTTGTTACTTTCCTTTGAATTTTAAAGGTACAACTCCCTCATATGATAAAATGAATTGTGGGTATGCTTTTAACCATAAAGTAGGAAAGGTGACAAACACTAACTCATAAAATTGAAGTTATTGCAAGTGAATTTTAAGAAGATCATAAATCACTTAGTGAAAAGACTATAATAATCAATGATCATTAAAATGGGCATAGGAATGTACCATAGCTGCAATAAATGAACATAACGTAGCAGAGGAGGCCTTACACAAAAAGTGTGCTTAAAGTACTCACACAACACACAAATTGGTACAATCAACACTACATTCAAAACCCCCAATTCATATACTATGAGTCATTGCAAACATCAATGAATTAAGGGAAAAATAAAAATAAATTTCTTCCTTTTCCTCTATTACAATACAATGCACTTGAGAAAAATTAGGCCCTTAAAGAGCCATTCTAAACAAATATATAGGGAGACAATCTTTCCCTATCTCGATGGTTACTAAAAGGTTGCTAAATATAACAATCCCTTCTTGCCACCTAACTTCCTAACCTAGAAACCAATAGACGAATAAGCATTAATGGTTAGAAATAATAATAATTACAGTTAAAAATGATATGACCTTAAATAGTCACAAAATGCCTCTTGCTTCAAATCCTACCTCGTGGTTGGCCATTTGTTTGTAGTTAATGTGGTTCACATGCACTGCATTAAATGGCCAAATCATGTTAACCATAGGATCACACATGCAAACTATCTAGATGAAAGATCAATTGGGAAAATTAAATAGATCTTTGTCACATCAACAGTTAATTTAGGCCACATCACCATCCTATCATTTTCCACATCTCAATGAAATACAACTCAGATACATCCCTAAATTTTTATAAATTTGTTGAGCATAATCACATTTCACCAACCAAAGGCATTCTAAAAATGGTGATTACTTAGAGTGATGGAGTTTCAATGAATGACTTCATCATGATCGAAGAGGTCAAGTGCAATCCTCTCTTTAGACTATTATCGAACTAGTTGAGGGAGGTCTTCATGGTCTAGAGTGAAGTGGAGGAAGAATTATTGTGTGACATTCTGGGAGAAATAATTTGAGTCAGATTCATGTGCACAATGCTATACTTCTTGAGTATTCCATTTACACTGTAGTTCACACTTCTGGATTGAGAGACTAGGGAATGAGGGAAGTCGAACACTTAGTTAGGCCCGATTTTTTGCATAGGGTGAATGTAGTTCTCGTATGAATCAACCATTATTCATGAACCAACCTTATTGGAGATGCTATTTGCATTGCAACTATGAACCAACATGAGGCTAAAAAAGAAGCTATGGCTCTCCTTCGCATGAGGCTAATGTGAAATGATATGGGGTTGTTCACATAATTTCTACAATCCATTGAAAAATTGTTGTCCCTAGCCCATATTGATCATCTCTAGGAGGTGGTGGAGGGAGTTTGTGTGTTGATGTTTTCCCTGGGTTCCTAAGAAAATGATATTTTGATGCCCTCAATTTCATAACCAAATACCAATTTTGTAACACCGATAATATAAATATAATATTTTTTTTTTGATATTTTGATGTTTTTGTTCCTTCTAAATATTTCCAAGTTTCAATTTCTTTTTTGTATCTTGCAATGGTATTCATTTGTGTTTGTTCCCCTCTGTATAGCACTTTGTAAATATGCAACTTTAACTATTTGCAAACTTCAAGTACAAATTGCCAACATAAAAATTTTCAAGTATAAAGACTTCATAAAGCACTTCCATTACTCAAGAAGTTATAACAATTTAATAAGATGTCACCCACATAAGTTAAATTAAACAATTTTGAAGAGAAAGCGACACAAGTAGGAGTTAGAATAACTTAGGTGATGCCCACCAAGGTTAGAGAAACTCAATGAAACATCGCCCAACACCTAAATTTAGCAAAATTTTGAGTAGGGGCGATGATTTTAAGGGTAATGATCAAAATTGAGGTAATAGTGGCTCTGACTGGGGACAAGGATTGAAAAGGATGTAGCAAGGAACCCATAGGTGTTTAGAACCAGTGTTGTATCCATTGGGAACATAGTCATAAATAAGGAAGGAACCAAAACAAAACAAACCCCAAACCCAAACCAAACACACCAAAAAGGGAAATATGTACAAGGTGGGATAAGACCTACCAACATAAAGGTGAAAGGAAGCTCATATGAAACCATTGACTGGTTGAGAGAAAAATGATCCAGAGCTAAAAGAGTGCATCACCTCATGTAGCTTCTAAATAATGGAAAAGATTCAAATTGCTCAAACAATAACATTGTTGAAGAGAAACTCACCACTCATCATATTCTCAAACAACCATTGCTCATCATAAATTTATTTCTAAGGTAGATGATTTTGCATTGAAACATCCATGTTACCTTTCACTCCTCTCAAGGGCTTGATCATTTGAATAATTTCCTATTCATGCAATAGATTTGTATTTTTTTGTGTCAATATAACATTGTGACTCTTTACCTAATGGAATGCCACTTCATCGCCATTTCATTCTTATAATTCCAGAGTATTTTCATCCCCCATCGATTCAAGGCCTTTCACCTCATCAACATCTAAAAAACAAGCAGCTTCTCCTGCCACCATATCTTGTAAAAAAAAAATCTAAACCCTCAAACAAGGGATTACCCTTTATTTCAAATGACTCATCAAAAGTAAATAGAGGATTAGATCTTATATACCATTTCACTTCACTTTCTTAATTTTCAATTGAAAGATCCTTGTTATCATCTTTTGTTATACCCAAAGTTTCATAATCAGGATTTTCAAAGGTAAATACTTCATATTCTGAGATGAACAAAGAGTCTGATAATTGACTTTCTTTGGCGAGGTCACAAGGAAGCATAACAACCTTAGGAGAAAGTGAAGAAACAGATTGAAATACAGAAACACATCACACCAAAGGTGAAAATCCTCATATTCACTTGATGAATTGAGGTCATCCTCTATTCCAAGTGTAGTATTCAAACTATATGCCTAAGCATTCTTAACTTGATTTACCCTCCCCTCATTTTCTTTTCTATCATGTTGAAGATGTGTAGGGCTCAAGGTTGTCAAATTCATGTTTTTAGCGGTAGGGTTGGGTTGATTTGCAATGTACAAAGATTTAGGGGACTTTCAAATAGATGATGGATGGACAATAACAAACTTATAGCACAATCTGATTTCCATATTCACTGCCTCAAGCTGAGCTTGTTCTAAACCACAAACTTTGTGTCTTTTTAGAATAAGTTGAAAATCAAGATTTAAAGTAGAAGTAAATATACAAACTTGAATTACCTTGCTCAGTTGCTTTGGTGCTAGGATTTGTTGAAGTACTCGATTGAAATGATATATGAAATTTCTCATAGGTTCCTTTTCCTCCACGATTTGGAATAATTATTGTAACAAAGCATCAATATTGGCAAGACTTTTCAACCATCTAAGAAATTTTTCTTCAAGAATGCTCTATCCAGTTATAAATCCTTTTTCAAGTCCTTTGAACCATTATGTTTCCTTTTCAATTAGGCTATCAACAAAGATTCTTACAAAGACATCTTCTTCCTAAATTCCTAGAATTCAACTTACAATAGTCATAGCTAGAATGTGTTCCTTTGGATCTTGTGAATAGTTGCCAAAGAATTTCAAGAATTTTTTTATTTTTCCATTTGGTAGATCATTACAAATTGCAATAGGGCTAGTAGTCCAATACAATTTCCCCAAGAGTATGAAGCAATTAATCATTCAAATTCACTAAGCCCACTACAAAGTGAAAGGAGATGAAAACCCTAGGTCAATTCTTAGGTGGTGGTTGAGCTAGAGGAGGGTCCTGGTGCTGATTAGGATGTCAAGGTGGATTATCATAATATTTGAACACCATCCTAGTGGATCCTCAACCATAGGTATGGGTGGATGTTGGATACATTCTTCTTCCCCTTCCAAGAAAAAAATAGCTTGCATATAATCAACATTGCTCCTTCTATACCTCCAAGTAATTGTATTTAATTGTGAAATGAGGTCTTCTTGCTCTTCCTACATCCAATATAAACCAAGTTGAAGTACAAGAAATATATTTTCATGTGGAAGTACCATTCTTCTGCATGACCTAGAAGTAACTCATTAAAAATATATATATTTATTTTCCCTAGCGAGTCATTAAAAATCTCTTACCAAATGGATTGTACTTTTTAAATATAACTCAAATATTAACTCTATTACCCTTGGTGAACTATGCTCAAACTGCTAATAGCTCTGGAAATGTCACAATTGCATTTGTGACTTTCTTATGAATTTTAGAGGTACAACTCCCTCATATGATAGAATGAATTGTGGGTATGCTTTTAACTAGAAATCAGGAAAGGTGACAAACACTAACTCATAAAAAAAAAGTTAATGTGAGTGAATTTAAAGATCATAAATCACTTAGTGCAAAGACTAGAATAATCAATTATCATTAAAATGGAGATCGGAATGTATCATAGTTGCAATAAATCAACATAATGTAGCAAAGGATGCCTTACAAAGAAAACATGCTCAAAGTACACATACAACACACAAATTAGTATGATCAAAACTACATTCAAAACCCATGATTGATAGACTATGAGTCATTACAAACATGAATGAATTAAGGGAAAAACATAAATAAATCTATTTGTTTCCCTATATTGCAACAAAGCGCACTTGAAAAAAATTGGACCCTTAAAGAGTCGTTCTAAACAAAGATATAGGGAGACAATCTTTCCCTATCTTGGAATTCACTAAATGGTTGCTAAATATAATGATCCCTTCTTTCTACCCATTTCCTAACCTAGAAACCAATAGAAAAAGAAACATTAATGGTTGGGAATAATAATAATTACATTTGCAAATGATATGACCTTGAATAGTCACCAAATGCCTCTTGCTTCAAATCCTGCCCCATGGACATCCATTCTTTTGCAATTAACGTAGTTCATAGGAACTACATTAAATGGCCAATTCATGTTAACTATAGGATCACAAGTAAAAACTATTTAGATGAAAGATGAATTGGAAAAATTCCCTAATAAAATTTGACTCAAAATATGACAAAAGTTCGTCAGAATTTTGATGCCATTTTGTCGGTATTTTTTTGTTGATTTTTTGACAAAATTTGAAATGTCCAAATTCTGACTCAATCAACGATGCTGGGTTGAAATTTCAACGTTTCAAATGTCATTAGAAAATTGATGAAAAAATACCGATGAAATGGTGTTGAAATTCTGACAAACTTTTGTTGGATTTTGAGTCAAAATGTATCAGTGATTAAATAGATCTTGGCCACATCAATAGTTAGTTTAGGCAACATCATCATCCTATAATTTACCAAATCTCAATGAAATCTTGCTTAGATACATCTCCATTTTTTTATAGATTCATTGAGCATAGCCACATTTCACCAACCAAAGACATTGTAAAAATAGTGAGTGCATAGAGTGATGGCATGCCGATGAATGAATTCATCGTGATCAAAAAGGTTGAGTGGAGTCCTCTCTTTAAATTGTTATCTAACTAGTTGAGGGAGTTCTTTGTGGTCCAAAGTGAAGTGGAGGATGAAGTATTGTGTGATATACTAGGAGAAAGATTTCTAAGTCAGGTTCATGTGCACAAAACTACACTTCTTGAGTGTTTCATTCACATCGTAGTTTTCATTTCTAGATGACAAGACTAGGGAATGAGGGAAGCTAAATGCCTAGTTAGGCCCAAGTTTTTGCATAATTTGAATGTAGCTCTCATAGGGTTTAGCCATTATCCACAAACCGGTCTTATTGGAGATGCTATCTACATTACAACTACAACCCAGTATGAGGCTATGGAAGAAGTTGTGACTCTCCTTCATGCAAGGCTGGTGTAGAATGATATGGGTTTGTTCACCCAATTTGTACAATCCCATGGAAAATTCTCGTCACCAACCCAGATTGAGCATCTCGAGGAGGTGGTGGAGGGAGTATGTGTGTTGATGTTTTCCCTATGTGCCTGAGAAATGATATTCTAATACCCTCAATTTTTTAATTGAATTCCAATTTTGTAACATTGATAGTATATACTATAATGAGAACTATTTTTTGATATTATGGCATTTTTGTTCCTTCTAAATATTTCCAAGTTTCAATTTCTTTGTTGTATCTTGCAATGGTATTCATTTATGTTCATTCCCCTCTATATAACACTTTGTAATTATGTGGCTTTAATTATTCATTGATTTTGCATTGTTATCAGTCATTATGATAAGTTTGAATGAGTTTATTGGAGTATATTATAATGAAATTAGTCTATTCTTTCATCATCTTTTCCTTCTTTTGAATAATGCCTTTTGAGGCGGTAGAACAAGGGGTTCATGAAACCCTAGCAGGAACCATCAATGATACTCAAACCAACTAAAACTCCCATCCATACTTAAAAATTCTTTAACTTTCTATCACTGATGGTCTTTTAGACAGGTTTACAAACTTCAAGTATGGACCACCAACATAAAATTTCAAGTATAAATACTTCATAAAGCACTTCCATTATTTGGTAAGTTATAAAAATTTAATAACATGCCACCCACATAAGTTATTAAACAAGTTTGAAGAGAAAGTGGTGTAAGCAAGAGTTAGAATAACTTTGGTGGTGGCCACCAAGGTTAGAGGAACTCAATGAAACACTGCCCAACACCTAAACTTAACAAAAATTTGAGTAGGGATGACAATTTTAAGGGTAATGACCAAAATTTGGGTAACAACTCCGAAAAGTTGTAATTGTATAAAAATAAAATAAAAAATCTCCTAGAGTGAGAAAAAAGAGAAGCCTCAGAATAGGTTGGAAAATGTTGATTTTATAGATATGGGAAAATCAAACTATAAATATCTTCACATGCTTTCTAATGATGTATTACAATTAAAAATCCAATGGTTGGACTGAAAATTATGGCCCCAATAAATTGTAACTATATAAAAATAAAATAAAATATTTTCAAGAGTGGGAAAATGGAGAAACCCCAAAATAGTTCAAAAAGTTTTGATTTTGTAGATGTGAGGAAATGACATTGTATATCTATTCATAAGCTTTCCAATGATATATTACGATTGAAAATCTAACATTTAAATCAAAAGCTATGTGCTCGAGAAGTTGTAATTATATAAAAATAAAATAAAAAATCTTGTACAGTGGGAAAATAGAGAAGCTTTGAAACATGCTAAAAAGTGCTTATTCTATAGATTTAGAGAAGGAACGTTGTAGATCTCTTCACACGAATTCCAATGATGTATTACAATTGAAAATATAACAGTTGGATCAAAAGTTATGACTCCCGAGAAGTTGTAACTATAAAAAATTAAATAAAAATTCTTCAAGAGTGAGAAAACAGAGAAGCCTCAAAATAGGTTGAAGAGTGTTGATATTATAGATATGGGTAAAACACACTGTATATCTCTTGACAAGATTTCCAACAATGTATTACAATCGAAAATCCAATGGTCAAATAAAAAGTTATGACCTCAAAAATTTATAACTTAATAAAAATAAAAAAATCTTCAAAAGTAGGAAAATAGAGAAGCCATGGAATAGGCTAAAATGTGTTGATCTTATAGATCAAAGTAAAACACACTATATATCTCTTCACAATATTTCCAACAATGTATTATAATTGAAAATCCAACGATCAGATCAAAAGATATTATTTCAAAAAGTTGTAACTATATAAAATAAATAAAAATAAAAATTTAGAGCACGAAAAAAGAGAAGCCTCAGAACATGTTGAAAAGTGTTGATCATATAGATCTAAGAAAAGCATGCTATAGATCTTTGCCCAACCTTTCCAATGATGTAAATATTATAAATGAAAATCTAACAATCAGATCGAAAATTATGACTCCAAAAAGTCATAACTATATAAAAAAAATGAAAAAAATTAAGAGTAGGAAAATAGAGAAACTTTGAAATAAGATCAAAAGTATTGATCTTATAGATCTAGAGAAAGCACATTGTATATATCTTTACAAGCTTTCCAATGATATATTACAATTGAAAATCCAATAGTCGGATTGGAAGTTATGACCCCAAGAAATTGTAACTATATAAAAAGTAAAAATAATCTTCCAAAATGAGAAAATAGAGAAACCCCAAAACAAATTGAAAAGTTTTGATCTTATAGCTCTCAGAAAAGTACACAATAGATCTCTTCAAAATCTTTCCAACTATGTATTACAATTGAAAATCCAATGGGCAGATTGAAAGTTATGACCATGAGAAGTTGTAACTATATACAAATAAAATAAAAAAAATTATAGAGTGGGAAAACAAAGAAGCCCCAGAATGGGCTGAAAAGTGTTGATAGTATAGATCTAAAGAAAGCATGTAGCAAAACTTTTCACAAGCTTCCCAACAATGTATTACAATTGAAAATCCAATGGCCAGATAAAAAATAATGACTTCAAGAAGTTGTAACTATATAAAATAAAATAAAAAAATTCAAGAGTGAGAAAATGGATAAGCCTAAAATAGGTTAAAAATTGTTGATGTTATAGATCTAAGGAAAACACGATGTAGATCACTTCACAAGCTTTTGAATGATGTATTATAATTGAAAATTCAATAGTTGGATCAAAATTTATAACTTAGAGAAGTTGTAACTATAGAAAAATAAGATAAAAAATCTTCTATAGAAGGAAAAACGAAATGCCTCAGAATAGGTTGATAATTATTGATGTTATAGATATGGGAAAAGTACACTGTATATCTCTTTACAAGTTTTCCAACGTTGTACTACAATTGAAAATACAATAGTTAGATCAAAAGTTATAACTCTTAAAAGTTTTAACCATATAAAAATAAAATAAAAAATCTTCAAAAGTGGAAAAATGGAGAAGCCTAGAAACAAGAAGAAAATTGCTGATCTTATAGATCTGACAAAAGAATGTTGTAAATCTCATCACAATTTTTTCAATGATGTATTACAAATAAAAAAATCTAATAGTCAAATTGAAAGATATGATCCCAAAAAGTTGTAACTATATAAAAAACAAATTCAAGAGCGAGAAAACGTAAAAGCTCTCAAACAAGTTGAAAATTGTTGATCTTATAGATTTGTGGAAAGCATGTTGTAGATCTCTTTACAATATTTCCAATGATGTATAACAATTGAAAATCCAATGATCAGATCGAAAGTTATGAGGTCTCAAGAAGTTGTAACTATATATGTTGAGCACATAGAATACTGAGAGGGGGGTTGAGTCAGTATTCTACTAAACCATTTGATTGCTAACCATCTAGTTATTAAAACATATCTAGCTGCAACTATAAGTAAAATCAAGGGAACATAACATCACACAACTCATAGACACCATGATTTTTATGTGAAAAACCCAAAATGGGAAAAATCACGGTGAGGATTAACTCACAATATATTATAACAGATCTTAAAATATTACAGGGCACACTATCCTTGAAATGCTCACAATTGGAGTACAAAATATATGGCTTACTCCCTAATTACAAAAAGATATGGATCACTACCAAGAATATGAACTGAATGGAATGCACCTTTTGAGTGTTGAGTACAATTCCAATTAAGCTCTGAAAGATAGAATATCCTGCATTGGATTGCAGGTATACAACAACTATCAACAACTACCACGTCTTGACACCATATCACTTTGTCGCACATCTTACATCATCACTACTTATCATCTCTATCTCTATGTATCTACATGTACATCTATATTTACATTTTTGTTCAATACAAGGATGTTATACACAATCACATCTTCATACATCAATTAGGTTGGCCTAATTGGATGTAAGCATATTCAACTCAAAATATCTTGTTGGCTTTAACATAAAAACTTCTTTGATGCTCTAAACAAAATATGCAAGACATAATTTAGGTCAACCCAAACCTAAAAAGGAAATTTTTAAACCTCCATGAAGTGTGCACCACATGTTCAAGTTGGCCAAAAGAAGATCATAGAAAAAATTGTAAGTCAAACTTCTGTCATTTATAACTTTCATCTAATTTGGCCTAGATTGTTGAATTCCTGACTAAATTTGTATCTGAGACCCTTGAATAACATATCAAAATCATATGAGCCAATATTCTACTCAATGTGATTCTAGACCTATTAGATCAATGTAGCACATACACATTTTGTTGGATGGGAAAATAATCAATCACCAAACAATGTTGGCATCAATGACAACAAAGCAAAGGAATCCTTCTTCATTCTTCCAACAATATATAAGTGGGAAAACAAAGAAGCCCCAAAATAGGCTAAAAATTGTTGATCTTATAAATCAGAGGAAAGCAAGTTGTATATCTCTTTAGAAGCTTTCCAATGATGTATTACAATTGAAAATCTAACAATCAGATCGAAAGTTATGAGCCCCAAATGTAACTATATCAAAATAAAATAAATAAAAAATAAAAAAGGGAACATCGAGAAGCCTCAAAACAAGTTGAAAAGTGTTGATCTAATGATGTATTATAATTGAAAATCCAATGGTCGGATTGAAAGTTATGATACCAAAAAGTTGGAACTATATAACAATAAAATACAAAATTTTCAAGAGTGGAAAAATTGAGAAGCCCTAGAACACGTTGAAAGCAAAGATCTTATAGATATAAGTAAAACATGTTGTAGATACTTTCACAGCCTTTCCAATGATGTATTACAATTGAAAATTCAACAGTCATCTCAAAAGTTATGACACCAAAAAGTTGTAACTATATAAAAATAAAATAAAAATCTTTCATAGTGAAAAAATGGAGAAGCCCCAAAACATGCTTAAAATTGTTGATTTAATAGATTTGAGGAAATCATGTTGTAGATCTCATCATAATTTTTACAACAATGTATTGCAATAGAAAATCCAACAGTCAAAAAATGGAGAAGCCTCAAAACAAGTTGAAAGGTGTCGATCTTATAAATCTAAGGAAAAGATGTTGTAGATATCTTTACAAGATTTTAATGATGTATTACAATTGAAAATATAATGATTGGATCAAACATTATAACCTAGAGAAGTTGTAACTATATAAAAATAAAATAAAAAATATTGCAAAGTGAGAAAACGAAGAAGCTTGGAATAGGTTGAAAAGTGTTGATCTTATAGTTTTGAGGAAAGTGTGTTGTAGTTATATTCACAAGTTTTCTAATAATGTATTATTGTAGACACTGAAATTGTCCTGATTGATATTATGCATCTGATTCTGATCAACTAACACTATTACTTCTAAAAATCATCTCAAAGTGATCATTTAATTGAATAATCAACATTATTTAATTAAAATCAGCAAATCCAGCTATTAATCAAATAATTAAATTTATTGATTAATTCATCCTTCTTCTAGCTAATTATTCATCTTATTTAATTAAATCAAATTATTTAATTAAATCCTCTCTTAATCCTTGCATTTGATTAAAAATTAATAAAATAAAATGCCACATCTCCTAATTCACTCCAATTACTTAATTATGGATTAATTAATCCTAAATCGGCTTTTTAATAATCATTATCAAATCCTCCAACTTTTAACTCTTCAAGAGTTAAATCAACTTTGGTCAACTAACCAGGTTGCACATAAAATCAATTTCTTCTATTTATCTAATTACTTCAAATATCCTCACAAAGGCATATTCTGAGGAATATTCCTCTCAACCACCTCTCATTCAATTTCCCTCCAAAGGTTTTCAAAAACCTTTCACATCTGCATTTACTCCTCTTACAACCTTTCAAATCTTCCTACATCCTCTCAAATCTCATTCAATTCCTCTTACAAAAATTTCAAATTCTCAACCAACAACATTTACTTCTCTTCCATCCTCCTGGGTATGTTCAGGATCATGATGGGCCAAAAAGTGGCAAGATGATGGGTATGTCGCTAATGATTATTTTTTTACCCAAAATTAATGAAACGAAAAGGGTTTCTAAAGGATTTTCTCAGCTTTCAATTGATATAAATTATGCTTTACTTTGAATTTAATAAGTAAATATTATTCATTTTCTATTCAAATTACGACTAAGGTCCTGATTGATAGGCTAATTGAAAAAAATCTATAGCTTTCAAATGGTATCACATTTTTTGAATCCAAAACATGTGTCACATTCTATGCTTCACATACTATATGATTAAATAAAGAAAAATTGAATTTCATGAAGTTTTGACCAAGTTAAGGTGGTCAGACATATGAGTTTTTATATTTTTTAAAAAGTTGTAATAAAAAATTCATAATTAATTATTTACTTGGAAACAAATTACAAAAAAATATGCATCACATCAAGGCATGAGTCCTCTACCTATATCTAAAATCTTATAAAAATATTATCATTTTATTGTGGTTAGGGTGGTTAGACAGACACCTACTTCTTATTTTTTCCCTAAAATTTAAGTACCATTGCACTGAAATTTCAAATTTTCACCAAATAGATTTTTTTTTTAAACAAACCTAGTAGTTTAGAAACTACATTCCATTTTCTACATATTCTATTCTTACATATTTTTGAAATAATATAGATAACTTATTCAAATTTTTACATCAAGTTGCCTAACTCTGATTTTTCTGAATTTTTTGCCACTTAAGGGATTGTTTTTTCCATGATGATCCTGTACATACCCTCCTCCACTCACACATTTCCCAAAATGTGCTCTGCCCTTATCTAATAGAATTGTGACACTTGGAACAATCTCATTGGCTCTCAATTTATTCCACATTCACCAATTTCCTTCAATCTTCAACCCTTGGATTCTATAAATAGAGGCATCCTTTTTCATAATATGGATCCACAACTTCATGCATTATTACTATAGCCATTTGAGTTCTTAGTTTTCCATCATTTTCAAGTTTCATAGCTAGATTATAGCCATTTTTAATCTTTGAATCATCAACAACTCATCAAGCTTATCAAGGGATTGGGAAAGGGCTTCTTTCCACATCAAAGGAGCACCACTCTCCCATGGGATGTAGGTTTTGTTAATTCAATTTGATTTACATGTTATCTTTGATTAGTTTCTTGTTTTTTTTATGTTTTTCTCTTTAATTAGCTAAAGAATCTTGTAGGGAGCATTAGGTTTGTGCTACTAACATGTTTGACATTGATTTTTTGATTTTTATTAGTCTATGTAGGAAATTCATAATTAGTTTTGTTGAGATTATAAATCCTTTAAATGAAATGTTGAAGCAAGATGCTGAGGTAGAATGTATTCTAGAAGAAAATAAAGCTTTCGAAGAAATGAAATGGGTGATTTTTGGAGCCCCAACCTTTGTTAGTCCTGATTATACAAAGCCTTTCTACATCTATTTCTTTGCTTTAGAACACTCATGCGCAAGCATGCTAACGTAGAAGAAAGAGCAACGAGATGAGAACTATTGTGCACTTTTGCACACACATCCCACCAGAGGTAGGAACCCCCTCTTTGCCCACTTTTGTTACTACTTTGCTATAGGTTTCACCTTTTCCCCTTAAGGGATAGGTTCCTTTTAAATTTTCATCTTTCACTTCACTTCAAGAAATTAAGGGTTTATCTACACTTAGGGTGCAAGATTTGCAACACTTCGATCTCAAGTCATCATTAGAATCCCTTGCCCTCACCTAATATTTCACTTGCAGGAAAAATTAGCTAAGTCTAGGAGGGACTCAAAAAATTTCCTTAGCTCGTATTTCTTGAGTGATGGGTCATCTCCGAAAATCTGAGGTGGCTCAGAATTTTGTAGCTCAATCCTTCAAAGAATTTGGGTTACCTTAGTTTCTTCAAGTTCATCCTCTAATTGCATCCCCAAGTTTGAATATGTCACTCCATTACACTTGAGGCAAGTAGGTGGCACATAATGTTGTTTTGGATAGATATTTAAAGGTTATTTGAATGAGATTCTTTATCATTTTGGACTCCTCAAGCTGGTGGCATTCCACGCGTTGATTCCTCCCTAGTTTGTTGATTGTGTTTGGAGATTTCAAATCTACTTATGTCTTTCAACTTCCATTCGAAGGTGAACTTGACCACTCACTTCCTAATTTTAACTCCTTAAAGGTAGGGTTTCTCCCCTTTTCATGTCATGATTATGACATAACTATGGAATTTTATGGTGATTTGATGGTGTTCCCATGATCTATCTAGTTATTGTGATGAAACATGTTAGTGAATGTGATTTGTCTTTGATTGTAATAATTTTAATGTGTCTTGTGGGGAGGTTTAAAGTTGTTTGTTGTTTCCTTTGGGATTTGATAGTCGTCTCATGCACATTAGTGTTTCCTTAATTTTTTTCATCCTCTATCATTCACTAGGGTTTCATGTTTTGCATGATTTGGTCTAGAGAGAACATGATTTATAAAAATATCATCTAGATTTCAATCTAGGTCGGTAAGCCAAAATGATAATGTGGAAATTTGTTGCTAAATGGACACACATTAACCCTAACCATTTCCCTAGCTTGTTGGTCTTAGCTTGTTTGGATCTCAAAACTAATGTAAGGAAACAAGGACCCCTAGTGATATTTTTTTTTTTTACATGAAGCAAAGGAAGTGACTTTGATCCATGGGTGTGGGTGTGATCTCATAAATCTAGGCTTTATGTTGAAGAGAATGATACTTGGGTTTTTCCCAAGAGAGAAAAACTTGGAGAAAACCCTCAAGTCTAGCTCAACTCAGAGAATCCATGGTACCTCAAAATTTTGGAGGGTTAATCTTTTGGAGATTCTAGTGCCCCTTGGACTCCATGAATCTATCCATTACGTCAATCTATGTGAGCCAACTTAGTTCCTTTGTGTCTAAATTTAAGTCTGAGCTAGGATTGTCATGATTGATTTTGATTTTGACTAGGTGATCTTGAGGGGTGTTACTATATTTGGGGATTTCTCTTCACTGCAAATTTTTTGAAGGATTCTCCTTCAGAGAATTCAATCCACTCTATATTCTTTGAATCCAAGGAAGTGAGGAAAATCTGAAACCATCATGAGGAAAGACAAAAAGCTCGACGTAAGAATATTGAGTCATTGATGATAATCGCATCTTGAACATGCACTAAGGTGAACCCATTGAGAATTATGTTATAGCTTAGAATTTTTGAGCCCTAATATGCTCAAAGTCCCCTCAGATTTATTGTTATTTCTCTTAGACCTCAAAAAACCCTAAGACTTGAAATATTGAATCAAGCCTTAGATGAAGTTCCACCATGTTATCATGAAAGGTAAGTTTTCTACTTGAAATTTCCATGTGTGGTGTGACTTTCAGATATTCCTTCCCACCTCAAATTCCATGAGTTTTATTTCCAGCAAAGAATCTTCCTAACCCCAAAATCTTTGACCTTTATTTCCTACAAAGAATTTACCATAGGCTAGATTTTTTGAAATTCCCCCAACAACTTGAAATCTCGAAATGCAATGGCCTTTAAGTAACTAGCTTTGGATTTTGAGATGAATGCAGAACATTTGATGTTAATTAAGAACTTTTCATGTATCTACTTTTAATTATGAGTTTATCAATGACTAGCATCATGGTGATTATTATGTTTTCTAACAAATGCAGATAGATCTGAGTCCTAGAAAGACTTCCAAGTAAAATTCTTCAAAAGTGCAAGATGAAGTCAAGAGAAGAATAGACAGAATGAAGTATGATTTCAAAGGGATATGGCCAAAGTCAAGAATCTCCTCTCTGTGCTCAAAGATAGCTAATACAAATATGGGGCATGTTGACTATGATGATTTCTAGTAGAGGATGTTTGGCAATGCACCTACCCAATTGGCACAGATTATTACACACATAGGCTTGGCTCAAGTAGTAGGGTTTCCACCTATTTTTTTGTGCCCATAATTAGTATTAGAATGTGAAAGACACTACAATATTGACAAGAGGATAACATTGGGTCCACAAGGAAGAGACATGGCTAACTTGACTAAAGAGACAATTGTTGAAACCTTCAATATTGCTTCTCACCACAAGCTTATCAAAGAGATTGATATCCAAGAAGCAGAAGAGTTTTATGCTAAAGATATTGTCAAGGCTTTAGAAATGATGAACAGTTCATGGGTAGCTAAGCCAAAACCACATTATTCCAAGCTCCCAAAAAAATTACATAGGAGTGACTTTAAAATGGAATACCATGATCTTATCACACTCCTAGGAAAATTAATGGGATTGCAAGACGCATTCACATTCAGAACCTAGATGTTCTATCCAATCACTTAGATGATGGGAGGAAAGCATTATCACTAGGTAGGTATCTTGAGTGACAATTTGGACAAACGGTTCAGAAGTGTGCAAGATACCAATGTATTTATTAAGACATCTTATCTTATCTACATGTTGGAAAGTAAGAACAAGTATAGTGGTCTAAGTTGCAGAGGGACTCATGGAAATGATAGGGTATGGGACATTTACCCTCAGCTCTAATATAATACATCAAATTATAGGAGAGAAAACGATGCCTTTTTTATGTATATCCCTAGATTTTTGTAGGGTGCTCTTCATATAAGAACATCAACAAAGGCAATGGAATTAATCAGGAGGTATGGACAATGGTTCATAAAATTTTAGAGGCTCCCTTACATCTAGATACAAGGATCCCCTATAGTACCAATCAAAATTCCAAGGTATCCTACTAACAAACTCATCTTGTTGGAGTTGACAAGGAAAATGGTTGCATTTGAGATAATGCTATAGGATATGCATAGGAAGGGACTCAGAGATGAATTTCTATTTAGGATTGGAACTCTAGAAGTTTTCCCTTCTCTTTAAAGTTCCCAACATTTAGATAAAGAAATGGTGCAATATGAATTATATTCACACACCAATAGGGATAATTTTTATCCCTATGGAAAAGAATAGAAACAAGCCAGCAGAGAGTATAGACATAGGGATTGCATAGAAGACTATTGAGCTAATTGCAGAGATGAATTTGAAGTTATAAAGAGAAGGTAATCTAGATTTCCTTTGAAACTTATCAGAATCTGCAAGGTGGACCAAGTTCTAGATTAGGTTGATGAAGATGAGGGTGATCTTATACAGTATCATGACTATGATCCCTATAGAAACCAACCCCTGTCATCAATGAATTGGTCAGAAGAAGAAGTAGTTGATCTTGATCAGATAACTGAACCAGTGAAGAGATATTCTAGACTGTGGGTTAAACATAAGATTGCAGAGTTGCAAGCAGATGGTGCTTAGTTCACTTATGACCAGGAAGAAAAAATTCCCCTCACTCTGAAAAAAAAGAATAAGGATTCAGGGCCAAGCAAAGAGAATTGAGAGGTAGCCAACACTTAAGGAAAGGAAAACTTCTAAAGAAGCTAGTGAGGAAGGAGAGGAGACTCCTCAACCTGCCAAGAAGAGGAAGCTAGTGACTAAGGGGCAGAGAATAACTAAGAGAACAAAGAATTTCAAGGCCTCAACTATCCCTCCTAAGGTGTGGAAATTGAAAAATAAAGGGAGAAGCCATAGGTCTACATGAGAAGGAATTCACCAAAATAGAGGGTGTCTCCTATAGGGGAATCAAGAGTTGAGATGGAGAAGGTGCATAGTGGAGAGACACCTACTCATGATCCTATAAAGGAAATAGAAAGAGAATCTATAGGATATAATTCCCCTTCTCTATCCCTAGTGCAGAATATACAAAAGGATGAGGCCTCAAAATAACATAAACAATTAGGTGGAGAAGAGGGTCTACTTGATAACCCTGATGAAGAAACACGGAGTGAAGAAGTATCCACACCTAGAGATGGGTAGTTAAGCGATTTGGCCAAAGAATTGGGAGAGAAGAAAGAACTCAATAAGCGAACTACCTCTAAGTTTACTGTAGAAATTCCTTCTCAACCTCAAACAAGTGAGCATATTGATATGCCACATTCAAAAAATAATCCTGAAGATAAAGATGGTAAGGATAGGGAGCGACATAACAAAGGGAAAGATGAGGAAAATATAGAATTTGTTGAAGAAAGTCTTCATCATAATTAGCCTGAGCATGACACTCCTTAGAAGAATATGGAGATAGAGCAGCTCGCTTCCCTAGATTGGTTAGAAAAGAGATTAAAATAGAAGGAAATTATTGTCGAAGATGAGACTCCAAGTTGGGACAAACTCTTGGAGAAGTGGGGCAACCTAAGGAAAGAAAGAGGGCCTGAAAAATCTCCAAATTTGCAAGGAATGAGCTCAATAATAGGATTTCCATGTTGTTGTTCCCACGGAGAACAAGTATAAGGATGAAATTAGACCCATAGATTACAAGATGAAAACTATTAATTTGGGCCCAACTACAAAGGAATAGGAGAAGGAATACTTCCAAGAATCCTCTTAGGAAATTCTAAGGAGGTTGGACAAAGAAACTACAAAAAAGGAAGAATTGTAGAGGCACTTTAGGGAGGTTCATAGATACATCAAAAAGCACCTAATCAAACCTTTACAATCCCAAATAAGTGAAATTTCTTCATTTCCAGAGGGTTTCTTGTCCAAAGAGGTAGTTTCAAAGATAGAGAGACTAAATTCTTATGTGAAGGACACACAAGAATGGTTGCATAATGTTAGTGAAAGAGGAAATGAAATGATTGAAACGGTGTTGCCATTTTATGAGAAGTCATCATTTCCAAGGATATTAAATATTTCATTAATGATTGAAAAAAACCACCTAATGATACAATTGTTAAGGAATTGGAGAGAATCCATGCAATTCTAGCAGAGACTCTAATTAAAGAAGGTGTTATCACCATGTAGGATATACACAATGCCATGGAATGGATAGAGGCTTTAAATTTTAAGAATGAACTCAAAATGAAATCACCCAAGAAATTATCCAAGGCTTAGGTCAAGGTAAAGGAGGTATTTTATAGCTACAATAATTTTTTGGAAATAGTTACAAGGAGGAAATTGAGACATAAGGACCTGAATGTAGTAAAATTGCAGCAATGGTGGCATGAAGTAAATTGTCCAAGTGCAGAAGACCCAATAGTAAAGGATGAGTTAGACCATGTTGAAATTTACATCTCTTGTCCAGATATGTATCAGGGCTTGTATATTGACTGGGATAAAACCTTAGTCGAATATGAAGCATAGTTAAATTCAGCCAAGGAAAGAATTAATGTGATATCTACCCCAACCCAAGCCAACTTGGATCTAGTCCTTGCAAAAATAAAATAATTTTCTAGAAGGAATGAGGTAGGTGAAGGAGGAAAGGGAAAGGAATTGTTATTTGGTGTTCTTCATTGTGTTATTCATTTGTGCATGGTTCTTGTGATTCTTGTATTTCATATTTTGAAAGTTTTCTTTAAGTAAGTTACTCTTTAAATAATCTTAAAGATATTTAAGTTTTAGTTGTTTTTATGGTGGAATATCTAAAGTGTTTGAGCAACCCTTGGTTCATACTTTTGGTTACTTTTTGAATGTGAGTGGCTTCGTAAAGTTATCCTGGGCCTATATCTGATATCCTTGGTTCAATTGTAAAGTGATTATTCATTTTAATGCTATATTTGGACTGATATGTGAATGCTTTACAATCTAAAAATATTAATACCTTAGAAGATAGGACTATTTATATGATATTGTAGGATAATTTGGGTTTAGTAGAAATTGGTTTGAAGGGGTTGGTCCACTTTGAATTTTTTTTTATTTTCATAGTTGATTCTAGAAGTTAGATTTAGATTTCTCTAAAAACCTTTATCGCTTTTGTCATTTCTTTAAAATCTAGGTTAGTTTAGGATTTACAAGCATCAACATATTGCCATATTATCTGGAAAACCAATATTTTATCATTATCTCTGAGTTGTTTCATTGCATTTTCAAGACCTAACATTAGAGACCTTGGGGTTATCTCTTGAGGCTTGCTGATAGATATTTACCTTTCAAGAGAGACGGGATGTCATATTATGTTTCAGTTGTGCAAAAAATACCATCAATAAGCACCCCATTGCTTTCATGAGTGCTCCACTTAAGGATGTTGAGTTATACTATCAAAGCATCAAGAAACAAGGTTATACATTAGTCTAAGCAGTCAAGAATTTCAGAAATTATATCCTAAGGAATAAGATGTTTTCCATCATTTTAGACCCGGCTCTGAAGATCTTTTTAATATAGAATAAGTTAGGTTAACGATGAGAAAAATGGAGAACTATGTTGCAAGAGTATGATATAGAAATTCAGCCCATGAAATTGGTCACAAGATGGGAATTAACATGGACCATGTCTGAGGTACACCTTGAGTTGGTAGCCCAATAATATATCCTTGAAGACGTAACCCTAAATAGGTGGTATGATGAAATCGTCTACTACTTACTTAATTAGAGCTACCCACCACACTTGAATATTTTCCAAAGACATTCCTTATGTTTGAAGAGTGACAACTATATGATGAAAGGTGCAATTTTATACAAGAAGATCCATATGGGAGTCTACCTTCGCTACTTGGGAAAAGAAGAAATAATAATTATGTTAAAGGAGTTTCATGATAGCTTTGGGATTGGTCATGGTTCTAGCCCTTCCACTATAAATTAGATTCTAACAGTAGGCTATTATTGTTCTACGCTATTCAAGGATGATCATGCACACATACAAACCTATCACACTTGTCAAACCGCTATAGTTTGAGAGAAACACGTTGTTGTCCCATTGCAACCTATAGTTGAAGTGCATACCTTTGCACAATGGGGGCTTGATTTTATTGGTATGATCATTCCACCATCTTCCATTGGCCATAAGTATATTCTAATTGCAACTAATTACTGCACTATATGGAAAAATTCCATTTCATGTAAGCAATGCATAACTGCAATAGTTATAAATTTTTTGGAAGAATACATTGTTACTCGCTTTAGATGTCCATTTGCATTAGTATGTGAAAAATGGTCAAGCATTCGGTTCTTTAAATTTTTTGAGATGGGCCTTTGATTATGGTATTATACTAAAATTTTCTTCTAACTATTATCTGCAAGGGAACGAGTTAGTTGAGTCCACATATAAAAAAATATTAACTATCATCTATAAATTGTTGGAAAAGAACCCCAAGGACTAGCATACCTAGTTACAATTTTCTCTATGGTCAGATCGTACCTAATAGAAGGTTGCTTTAGGTACCTCCACATACCATCTAGTCTATGGTCAAGAACCTATATTTCCCATTCACTTAAAGATCAACACATTTGAGTTCATCAACAACTATTATAATGAAGGAGAGATGCTTGAAGCCTATCTTGTTGAGCTCCTTCACTTGGAGGAAAAACAAGATGATGCCATTAAATTTTTTGCCAAGCACCAGAGCATTGTGAATTTTTCATTTGTTTAGCTAGCAAAGATTAAGGCCTTCAGAATCTCTGATTTGGTCTTATATTGGGATAGAGCCCATGAACAAAAGGGGGAACATGGTAAATTTGACAAGCTTTGGCTTGGCCCCTTTTAGATTTTTGAAATTCTTGGAGATAATACTTACCACTTGAAAACTCTCATAGGAGAAGATGTCCCAATGCCCATTAATGGGTAGTATCTAAAGTGTTATTTCCTTTCTTGAGATGTTATAGCTCAACCTTTTACATAATTAGTTTAGGTAGTTTGTTGTAGGTTAGGATGCTTTTAGCTTATTTTTTCTTTGTTTTTTTTCTTCAAAAGTAGAGGGCTTTCCTATTTTTTCTTTGGTTTTTTTGTCATGTATAGTCAAAGGGATTTTCTATTGAGTGTTCAAGTCTATTTTATATATAATATTTCATAAGTTAACTAGAGTTACTTGTTAGTCTTGATGATCATGTTTCATTGATTTAATTTCTACTTGGTTAAGAAAGAAACCATTATTTGAATCCTTTTACACTTGTCTAGTCTTCGATAATCTACATATTTTAATATTCCATGGGAGCTTTGTGGTGAGTATCATGATGCTTTGGCAAGTGAAAAATATTAAATCCACTTAAGTGACCACTATAATATCCAAACCTATAATAATCTTTAGTACTTATCATTCTACAAAAGGAAACCTATTAAAAATGAAAATGGAGAAATATTTAAAAAGAAGTTGTATGGTTGTATGAATAACTCTATCATGCTATGGATGCCCAACTGGAAATAGAGAAATGTGCATGGGGATTGTAGTGATAACCTCATCGAGGCTATAGACACCTAACTTGCAAGGAGGCAATATTGAGGTCACTTTTGGAGTTATAATATTTATGTAGCATGTCCTAGTTGAATGGATAATTGCCTCAGGTCTGCTAAGGAAAGGAATGAACTTGAAAAGCACACAAGCATGAGGATTTAAGATATGTTGTGAGTGGATGCAACTGATGATTTTATTTCCCCTTTAAGAAAGAATTTTCCTCTGAATCTTTGATTTTGGTGTGAAACTAGAGATTATAGGTTCCCAATGAATTCTTATCCTTGAAACATTCAAGAACATTCCTAGTAGAGTATCCATTTATTGTGCATTTTGTACACATGCCCTACTAAAAGTAGGGACCCCCTCTTTTCCCTTTTTCTTTTGCACCAGCCTCACCTATGCTTGTTTGGTTTTTCTTTCACTTTTTTTTTTCCTTTGTTCTATGTTTCCTTCAAAATTTTGAAGCCCCTTGAAAATCCTAAAAAATTTCCTAAGTGTCCTTTTCTAGAAGTTTCTTCGTGGATTACCATAGGTGAGATGCCATCAAGTGGATGATAGAGTCTTTCTGGCCATCTGTAGAAGTTCCAATGTGAAAATCCATATGCGAAAAGCCATTTGTAGGATTCCATTTAGAAAGTGCCATTGTCTTCAACACCCACATCCTTTATCCCTACATAGCCTTAGCACCTACATCCTTCATCTCCACATTGGTCTAGTTCCTACACCATGGTTTTCTAAAAATTAGGGATTTCATGAAGTACGAGAAACCTACTACGATAAATGCAGCTACTCCTATAAATATAGGTGGTCTTCCCCTCATTTGCACCTTTGTGAATTACAAAATTATTAGAGCAGGTCCGGTTCTCATGAGTGTTAGAGATTAGCTTGTGCTCAAATTCAACTAGTTTTCCTCTCTCTCCACTTGTCGATCCAATCAGTATGTGATTCTCCCTTTTTTCTTATATTTTAGATTGCAAATATTGCATTTTGAAAGGGTTTTCATTATGAATTTAGCACTTAAACTTAGAACCCTCACATGAATGTTCCATGTGAAACTATGAATCCACTATGCCAAAATTTGGCATGAGAGATGATGGCTCATGCATCGACTAGACCTGTACTATGTGAAAGGATTTGCACCGAATGCCATCGTGATTATGTTAGAGTATCAACATGATCACCTATGGCCCCTGACTCCCCATTTCACACATTATTTTGACAAAGCCCTTAGAGCATTCAAAATTAAGCCTTTGCATTCCCTACATGTTGAGAGTGATAAAATCTAAAGTTTCATTGTCTTTATGCTTTGTAGGGATTCATATGTAAGAAGCCAAGTGTGGAATTCCATTTCTATTGAGCCATTTTTTCAGCACCAACCTTGTTGGCTTTTGCCCCTTTAGCTTCTACATGGAGAATTTCCACATCAACCAAATAGGTCATAAAATGAACTTTAAAATGTAGGATTTTTTAATTTCAATTTTTCCCACATGCCTAAGAGGTAATTCTTAATTTTAATAAGTATCATGCATTACAAAAATTATGTTGTGGGAATCCATATGTCAGAAGCCTTATTACTCACATCGTTTTAATGGCATATTCACTTTCAACTTCTGAATAAGAAACTTTTGCATTAGTTTTTTTGCATGATCCAAAATGATAAATCTACTAAGTTGAAAGCCTTGAATGACCTTGGACGAACATTTCTCATGTGCTAAATCACATAAGCCTTTAAATTGTTAAGTGCTTTTTTGTTGCAAAAAATTCAACACAGGTTGCCATTTGTGAATTGTCATTTCAATGGCATCATTACCTATGGCACCTACATCCCTCATCACCCCAACCCTGTGGCACCCACAACTTCCTGGCCACAAAGCCTCAAAAACCACAAAATGCTAAAAATTTCTTCAAATTGCTAATTTTAACATTTCTCTTCTAGTATTTGGTATAATTATGATGATTTTGGGCCATATTGATATGATTTTCAATCATAGTTGTGAGCCTAGTGTTTTCTATTAATCTAAATGTGCAAACTAACTAAACTAGAATGCAAAACAAAACAAAAGATCACCTCAAATGATTAGCCTAAGGAAGAAAACACAAAGAAAAGATAACAAGATAAAGATTATGCCTCTTTGTACAGCTCCTTGGTTGGCCCTTGATGTTGTCGAATATGTGTGCTCCTCGAATGGTTGTATAATGAAGATAGGTGCAAAATGAACAATGTGAATGCAAGATAATGGAGTTTTGATGAAGCTACAATGGCAAAAGTGAACTTAAACTAAGATGATAATGCTAGTGATGATTCTATGGCTTGGAAAATGGAAGATGATGCTTGCAAATGACTAGAAAATTTAATATATCACTAGTGTTTAATGAAGTTTGATAATGTTTATAAATGATTGTAAAGAGATATGAATAATTTTTTTGGAATTATATATAAATTGAACTAAATCTTGTTAAAATTCCATTTAAAGTCTATTTTAGGTCAAACCAAACATAGGGTCTTTGTGGTTTCTGTCAAGGAACACATGTGCAAAATTCTGAAAATTTGAAAATCAGGGTTTTTAGCCCCTATTTTTAGGGAAACCCCTGAAAATAGGACCTTCCCAGAAATGATTGAAAATTATTTTGATAGGATTAAAAGGATTTATGATCACATTCATCAAGTTAGAATCATTGAAAGACAAGTTTTACTCTAGTGGGTCTATTTCTATTTTTCAAGAACAAAGTTAGGAGCTCCGCAGCCATTAATGGCAGATTGGCTAGTACCAGGTGCTGAAAGCTAAGCTTCAAAAGCTTCAACAATGCAACCATGGAGAAAAATATCTAAAATGATTTTTTTTGATGAAGGAGATTCCTGAAAATAAAAAGGTCAAAATTTGACTAACTCTAGAAATGTTACAAAGGAGAGACACGTTCACATGCTAAAAAGAGCCTTTTTCAAGTAGGGGCACCCATGATCTTTTAAGGTCAAATACGGTCTGTTGGATCATCCAAGGTTGTCATCCTTGTAGTTTTCTTATTGAATCGACAATGAAACAAACAACTAAATCATCTAAGGAGCTGATCATAAGCAGTCGTTGATGAAGCAAAAAGAAAGAGTTGACGAAACGTTAAGAAACGGTTGTTGAAGGAAAAGTTCAAAGAAGAAAAGAGCCTTTTCAAAAGAAAGACACCCTTCCTTTTGGACCTCTAGATATTGATAAATGATCAAAAGCTTCCCAGGACAACATTCTCAGCCTAGGTAGATCTCAACAACACAACTGTAACCATAGGCATCTAACGCAGTCAACAGATAATCAGGATCAAAACTACGCAATTTTTCAGATGAAGATAACCATGTTGAAGGAAAAAAGTGCCCTTTTCAATGAGGGGTGTTCTTGAATAAATGAACCCTAAAATGACTTCCAAGTTTTCTGACTTCAGTCATCTTTGGTGAAAAAAAGTTGGCTACCTGGCGAGATATCAAGTGGAATCATCTAATTCTCCGATCAACGAGAAATCCATATCAAAGCACAAAAGGTCATTTCAAAAGGCTGAAGAACGAAGATTGAAAATTCACCAAGGCACAAGAAAAAGTGCTCTTTCTTGGAAAAGGTGCCCTTTCTTTTGAAGCCCCAAACTCAGGTTTTTATCATCATGTCTCTTAGAAACTTCTCTTCATGTCAAATCCAGCTTACTGATGAATATGTTAGCAACTACTCAGGACTAATAGATCAGGAAAGATTAAGGATCGAACTGAGGTCATTCAAGAGAGAAAATAATAAAAAACTTGAAAAAAATCAAAAGGGACACCTTGAAGAAGTCAAAGGTCAAGTTGTTGACTAAAGTCAAGATATTTTGAGTTAAAATTGGCTAAAACACTCCACGATCAGTGGAAATCACCTTTTTAAACTTTAGATCAAGCGAAAACCACTTTTGATCATGAGTTAAGTCCCCAAACTTGTGGATCTAAGGCTTAAGCTTATATAATCAAGGTATAGGCATCCTACTTCATTATTTCATTGCAGGTTAAGGATGAAGAACAACCACAAGCTCTCAAGGATGCCATTTACATATCTGGACAAGGTTTTCATCCGTTCTTCAATATTTCTTGCAGATCTGAAGGAGAAGAAGATTGCTAATTTGAGTATTGAATTCAGAGATAGATTTTCTCAGGAAGTCAGATAAAAAATTCCAATCCATCTTCTATCTACTTCCTCTCTTCTTGTCTTATGTTTTCTTGCACATTTCAAAAAGGTGATAGGCTACATCAAATCAAATGAACTGGGTAGATCCATAATTTTCCAGAGAAATCCATCTCATCAAATTTCCAGAATCAGCATACTTTTTGCCTCTATTTTTAGGGGTTTTTCCAAAAAGTTTCAAAATCTAAATTTTGAGGAACTGGGATTGTTTAGCATTGAAGCATGAACAAAACCCATGTGCTAGACTTTTTCTAAAAAAATACTTCTCGACAGGGCGCTATTTTTAGGGGTTTCCAAAAGTTATCAGAACATGGTCAAGTTTATAGTCAATCTTTTAGTTTTTCAAGATGAAGTACTCTCAAGTACAATACAGGACCAAGATAATCCTATTCCATGATTACTTAAAAATAGTTGATACAAATTTTCATTAGGTAAATCCAGTGGTTGATCTGGAGCAACTGGAGGGCATCAATCATATCACATTGCAAAATATTGAAGAATCTAGGTTGCTATAGGCTGCATCCATTCCCATCACTTTACAAAGTGTGGAGCTTGTAATTTCTTATGTTAAGCATTACAATCCTACCACTAGATAAATCAGAGTAGTAGATAGGAGAATTGTTTGTAGTCTAAAACATCAGGATATCGAAAGGTGCTTTGATATCCCATCATGTCCTAATAGCAAAGTCATATCAGTAACGGAATGTGAGAAGGAATTCAAGATAGCCAAGGACAAATGTCAAAGGGTAATAGCAGAAAAATGGCTAAAAGTGACAAAGGTAGCTTGCCTAAGTTGGTGGGATGAGGAGAATGTAAAGATGATTACGTAGTGTTAATCACTCTACTCAATAGAATCACTAGAGAAGAAGATGGAAATCATTTTCAGTCATGGATGTTTTATGTCATTGTGAAAATAATTGGAAAAAGGGAACATTATGATTGGGCCACTCTGATTAGTGACACACTCCACCAATAGATCACAAGGTATTTGGAAGCTCATAGGTTCCACATGTACTCTTACCTAGTATACCTAATTTCCTTCCAAGGTGATTTAAGGATATTGAACAATGTGGGAACCTTAGGTGTGCAAAAGGTTCACAAGCATTTTACATGTCTTGAGTTTACTCAAGCGGAGTGAAACTTCAAGAGAATGAGTGATCACTTCATTATGCACATAGTACATGAGCTATAACATGAGTTCCACATGCATTTTTTACAATCAGCCAAAGAGGCAATGGTGGATTGAGTAGATTGGATCATCCAATTCCATGCATTCCCCTACATATGTGTGTATGGCTACATTGGTCACCCCGCCATGCTACCAAGATACCCTTTAGATAGGCTAGTCTTCATGGAATTCTTGAGACGGTTTTCTGAAGTCATGTCTACCTGTGCTTGAAGAAGAAGACAACTATTAACTTTCTCGTTGGAATGGGACTCTATAGATGCATATTCACAGAAGATTCTAAGATGACGAGTCAAGGAACGGTAAAATTTAATCTCAAGTACCTCATTGAGAGAGGTCCTATGATCCCAGAGGGCTCTATGCAACACATCTCGAACAACACTTATCTCATAAGTCTTCTATGGAAGATTATTGGGTAAATTTTCAAGCGGTGAATGAAGTGCAAAGAAGGAACTACAACAAATTCAGACTCCCACAAATTTCTGATTTCATGTCAACAGACATCGAGGGTCTATCCGATGATGAAGAGGAATTCATTCTCCCCTCGTTCTTCACATATTCAATTGACTCCCAACAACTACCAAGAGTGGATTGGTATGCCAAGGAAAACACATCTATAGAGGAAATAACAAGTAGAGTGGTTAGAAATAGCCAATGCTATCTCGACAACAAGAAGTTAAGGAAGGTGATACCTCACATAACAGAGCCACCACAGGTTCAGTCTACATCACCTTCCACTTCAAGAAGAAAGCCTAGGTAGAATAAATGGTGCAATCCTCCCCAAGGGATGAGAATGTCGAAGCCTACAAAGCCCAGAACAAAGAGGACACCTGTGGAGAAAGCCACACATAGTCCTGAGATAATCATGGGTATTTTTGCCATAGAGAAAAGAATAGAGACTGCTACTCCTAAACCAAAAGAAGTTGTTGCCAAGGAGCCAACAACAATAGTTGCTAAAGATCCAGTAGCAAAATCAGCAAAAATAGTTGCTAAAGAGCCAGTAGCATAACCAACAACAAAAGAAGCAGTGGTGGAAAGGGTGCTTGTTATGGAAACAAAGCCGCCAATATCAACACCATCATAGTAGTCACAAGTCCTCATTGACTTGGATTTGCCACTGAGAGACATTGCTCCAGCACAGTCTCACACATCGGGCATTCAAGCGCCTCATATTCCTCCTAGTGAAGATCATTAAGATTCCATTTGGCTTGAAGGCTTCCTAGGAAGAAGTAGGGTAAAACCATCCTATGAACGTGACTTCACTGAATTTGACCATGTCCCACAAGATATGCTGGCGAAGAATTTGAAGAGTCAAGTTCACATAGAGAGGAATGTAGAGTGTGAAACCACCATAGAGACTGTTGCCCCACCAGTAGAGAAAAGCATACATGATGTACAAGTAGAAGACTACACATTGTCTAAACTTAACCTCGGAAAGACTACACGACAAGTGGAGGTAGACTTTCTTAGAATAGCTTTGGTAGGCACACAAGAAAGAATGGCTAAGGATGGACAAGAAAAAGCAGCCTTAAAGGCTGAAAATCAGCAACTGAGGTCATACATAGCCAGCCTAATACATGGCACCCCAAACATCTCAGCCTTACCAATAGGATTGTTAGATCTCCCCATAGAAAAAAAATCATCAACAATTGATAACATACGACAAACACTTGAGAGATCAAGTGGAAGAGTTTTTTTCTCAAGGGTAGATGTATACTGGAAAATCTATACCAGTTACGGGATAGAGCACATGGACTTCGTACACAGATCCAACAATCAGAAAAAAGAATTGTAGAGAAGAGGCTAGAAGATGAGAGCACAATTGCAGACTTGCAATTGGTGTATCAATCAGTCTACTCTGAGGAAAACAAGTAACATATCTTTGCTTGGAAGGAAGAATTTGCGTACAAGGTGAAAGCCTATGATGCCCATTCAGTAGAAAGGTTTGATTATAGATGGGTGGTCGCCACTATTATCAACTTCGCAAGAATATTGGTGACATCATTCCCTTCCATGGAATATCAGTGCGAGGGAGGTGAATACGTCAAGATGGTCACTATACAAAATCAGTTCAGAGATGTCATCCGCAGTACCTTTCTTGATAACCCAGATGGTTGCAAGCTGGCTAAGGTAGCAACTTTATCAACCAAGTTCAAAGAGGCAACATCTTAGTGTATAGACTTTAGGAATCAACTCAAAATGGGTGAGGTAATGTTGCGATGCCACACCATCATTCTAACAAGCATTAACTCCCCAGAGGCTGATGAAGTCAATGAATGGATAGAGACACTTCTAATTAATGGTGAGTTGTAAAGGCACCAAAGAAGGATGTCCTACACCATCCAAGTGGCATTTATGATACTTGAGTTTGACTTGATGCATCTTTCCAAGTCAACTCAAGATAACATTAAATGTAATTGGAGATAACTTGATGCCCCTTTCCAAGTTAACTTCATATCCCTTAAATCATGCATTGTCAGATCCCACTGATTAAGGATGTCTAATCGACTTCCATGATTTGTGGATCTTAGATCTCCATTAATTATGGTTGTCTATTTTGGAGGGATACTTACATTAAAGTTCACCTTTAGTTTACTTTCAGTCAACTAAAGTAGTTTCCAGTTGACTCATTGTTTACTTTCAGTCAACTGAAGTAGTTTCCAGTTGACTCTTTAATTGCTTTCAATTAATTGAAGTAGTTTTCCAGTTAACTGCTTGTTACCCCTTTTTAGGAATAAATCTTGCTAATTGATTGGCAAGAACTCATTGTTAACTCAAGGAGATTTTGGCATTTCCCACTCCTTTGAGTTCTATAAATAAGAGCCTTGAGCTCATTGTTTGTTTAACTTTTACTTTCTATGAAAAATTGTTGTGCCATTGTTGCCAACAACTTTGAAAGCAGATATTTGTTCACTCTTGGATGAGAGTTCATTGGCCGATTGTAAGTGTACATGATTTCGTGCCTTTGCTATCCCAACCTTTGTAATTCATTGAAGAAGATTGCAGAAGAATATCAAAAGGAACTTGCATTTTGATCTACCTATTTGAGTTATTTCCACATCTTGTATCTAATAGCTTGTTATTTCATTTCCCTCCCCAGATAGGGGTTCCTCCTCCTTGGATATTTGTCATTAGCAGTTATCATTTGTTATTGTTTAATGTATTGTTCTTCAATCTATACTTGGGATAGGGGTTCCTCCTCCTTAACAAGCTTGTTGGCCAAGACATCGTAAATTTGTTGTTTCTTGTAAACCTTTTCCTAGCCCATAACTTAGATAGGGGTTACTCCTCCTTGGCAGGTCTCAGATCCAGTTTACCATAAGGAGTGTTTGCTTGTACCAACCTTATTCTGGTATATATCCAAGAGTTCAGAACCTCAGCCATATTCTCAGTAGATGGTGAATTCAGGTGATCCAACAAATCCATTCCCACTCCTTTACCCTCATGCTATGTTTATCTTGAAGGTATTGGATAGATTAAAATCTATAATAGTCATAGTTAAGATTTGCAGAAACCAGAGAAAAGCTTAGCTATGATGCACTGTGTTTGTGCACCCTTATGTCCTACTGTTGAAGTACAAAAAGATAGGAACCTTAGTTAACCATTCCCTTCCTTACACATTACTTTCAGTAGAGAGGGACTTATCATCTTTAAATAACAAAGAAGTGTTGAAAAACATTTGAAATACTTGAATGTTTACAATTAGCACTCTAGAGGTGCTAATTTAAATGCCAACAGTTTTTTGGCCCCCACCATGGGGTAGGAAGGCATCAAACTTCAAGAAAAGCTTAAGGCTTTTATGTCATGGGAATGACTGTTTGGCGTCCTTGGGCCCCAGTAGAGCAACTTGATCTTGTTCCAACAACTCTTCAACCAAATATTACATATATTGAAGGAGAGCAATCAAATATCATTAGCAGCTTGTGTATCATCTTTGAGAAGAATACATCACCACCTCAGTGGAGAGCCACAACCATTACTCTGGACGAGGAAGAAAGAAAGGCTTATCTAGTGGCCAAGAGACCAGTATTACTACCTCCTACGTGGCAGTAAACATCCTGGCTCACCAATTATATAGGAGAAGGAGGAACAATCCTCTTTTTCAAGAAGTTAGAGAAGCATTTGACACAGAGTAGAGCTATCAAGAGGGTTGAAATAAATTCCTTGAAGAACCAT
>VDFB02143708.1:0-27940 GCA_007258455.2 Sequoia sempervirens
GGGTTCCTAGTCACTAGGGCTGATGTGAAATTGTGAACCCCCTGCCTTAACCAGATGAGGTGGAAGCAACTTAACCCTAAAAAGAGATCTGAATTTTGTATACTCCTGCTTCATTTCCTCAAGATTAATAGGAACCAAGTCATCACTTGGCTTACTCAAACCAAAAGTCTATTAGATAACATCTCTGTTAATTTCTAATAGAACCCCTCCATCATTATCTCTGATTACCTGTGTGAGAGGGTCATATCTTTTGGCCACTGCTCTAAGTAATTCCACATTAGAGAACACATTTGGAACAACCAGTTTTCCCATGTCGTACATCCATCCATTTAAAAAAGGATGAGGCAAATTCCTTTGTCCATACCATAATCTGAACATTTATAAGCCTGTGAGTGGAACCCTAACATCAGCAATGTTAGAATTAGTACACACCAACCCCTCCCCTAGGATTTTCCCTCGCATCAACACCAAACCTTTCCTTCTCTCATTTTTTGATAATGGAAATTGATCCAAGAAATCATCGTACAAGTTTCTTTTCAAATACTCAATGTGGCCAGAGTGCTGCTTGGTTGGTACCATTTTAGACAAACTAGGGCCTCACTACAATGTTACACTTCAAGTGGCTATGACTAAGCAGAGATAGGAAATTACAGAGTAAAAATACCATAATTCCTCACAATTTATGATTAAACAATATCCCTAACAAAATATTTTAATGAACTCAGTGAAAAGCATAGCAGACCCCCCCCTTTCCCAAATTTAGGTGTAGAATGACTAGGAAACAGAGAAAATTAACTCATGGCTTTTTTCTCACAAACTCCAATTTCTGGCAGCAGCTGCTCGCAATTTCAGCTTTGGCTCTGAAACTATTTTCATGAAATGCTTGGATGCTTTGTGATACAAATGAGACAAGTAAATTGATTTTATGTCGATCAAATTCTGCCAGTGGATGTCTCATCTGCCATTAAAGCTCACTCGTGGGCTGCTCAAACGGCTCCAACCATAATTTTATACATATTTAAATTTGAGTTGTTCATCCTTTAGTTTGATCAAATCATTGACGACCATCTTCAAAACAGGCTGACATAATCACCAACACGGCAATAAAGGGGCCCACTATGTCATACGCCGCAAAGGAATGCCATGTGGTAGTTTCCCGTGATATCACAATCCTTTGATTTATCATTGCGGGATGGCGGGCACCATCGATCTTTTTACCATAAATCCTGCTCCTTCAAAAATGGTCACTGTCCTTTCCTTTAACTGTCAAGTAGCTTTTTCCTTAAAATCATAACATTTATGTTGAAATAAAATATGTGCATCTTACAAGCGCATTAGTAATCCACCCCGTAATACATTTAAAACTAGCAAATGCTTTCTTCACTCCTTAGGCTTCATTGGATGAGACATGTGGCAGGCACCCGCAACATTGTGATCCCAAAATTCCTAATCACAGGATGGCGAGCACCGTCAATCTTGAAGAGATAGCTCATCAATGGTCACATAGATTTCATCCTTTAGGAAGGGCACGTGGTGCCTGCCCGTGATATCGCAATCCTTGTAATCCCTAATCATGAGATAGCTAGCGTCGTTGAACTCGTTCCTTTAACAGAGTCGCCAACCATGTCATTAACCTTTGAGCAGCTTTTCTAGTGAGATTATAACATATCCATGGATTTAGAACATGTGTGTCTTGAGAACACTTTAGTAATCTACCCCTTAATACATTTAAAGTTGGCTAGTGTTTCCTTTACTCTTTAGGCTTCATTGGATGAGACACATGGTGCCCGCCCGTGATTTCACAATCAACCCAAACACCATCGCGGGATGGCGGAGAATGGCTCAGATCAAATGGTAGTTGGTCAGCAATAGCTCAAATTTGATCCCTCTGATAGGACATGTGGTGCCCACCTGTGATTTCACGATCCTTGAATTCCCAATCACGGGATGGTGGGCACCGTTGATATCTGCAAGAAATAGATCAATGGCAGCAGTAAATCAACCCTTAAAAAATAAAACATTCATTAAAAGGAGAAGTGGGAATTACTAGGCAGACGACAAATAAAAAAATTATATTTATAGAAGAAAAATAAAAAAAAATTACAATTTTTTTTATAATTTCTCTTTTAACTTTAAATGTATGTTCACTCATTAAATTGTATTTTTTTTACAATCACATTTTTATTTTAGATGTTTGTTTATAAAATATAAAGATGCATTAAAAATATATTAGAAATATTTTTCTTTATATTATATAGCATTCATAACATTAAATTAATATAGAATAATTTCACAATATCACTTAACCAATCAAGAAAAATTTAATCATTACTATGCAACATTATTCTCACATCAAACTAACAAATAAACATTGAAAACAAATTTATTTTTTTATATTATAACATTCATAACTTAAACATTTTATACACAATATAAAGTTAATTATAAAAAACACATAAAATTATCTATAAGCAACTTAAATTTTTTAACAATTTAATAAAATTTAATTTAATATAATTAAGAAAAATTAAATAAGATTTATAGATAAATTTATGAAATATTGATTTACTTATCAAGAAAAAATCAATGATAAATTTACTTATTATATATAAATTTACTTACCAATTTATTTTAACCATCAAGAAAAAATTAATCATTAGTGATTGCAACATTATTGGCACGCTCTTAAAACCTATAACAAACATTGGAACACATTTATTTTTTATATTATAATATCTATAACTTAAACCTTTTATACACAATGTCAAGTTAACTATAAATTGTATAGAGTTTAGATTTGTTATATCTCTCTCATATATCAACATAGATAAATATAAAAATATTTTAAATTATATAATTTCAAAAAAAAATGAATGAATTGATAGAAGATTATTTTTATTAAAGTGATAGAATCTAACCCCAATACTAACACTAGTTATAAGTCTAACCATAACCCCAACCCTAAACTAACACTAATTAACTTCAAACCAAACTCTAATTTTATATCCAACTCTAAACATAACTATGATTCAAACTAACATCGTTCAAACCCCACTGAACGGCAACCCTAACTCCCTAATACTAACCCTGCCCCAATCGAACTCCTAACACTAACCCCAAGCCTCTATCATAGAGCCTTATCTACCCCCAACCCCAACCCTAACCTAATTGAATCCATACCTAATTTTAATTAAATTCTAACCTATTTGAATCCTTAAACTTAATTGAACTCATGTTTAGGGTTAGGGTTCAATTAAGGTTAGGTTGAATTATATGGTGATTAGGGTCAAAACTCAAATAGGATTATGGTTGAGTTTAATTAAGGTTGCTATTCACTTAGGTTAAGTGTCTAATTAGTATTCAATTTAAGTAAGACTGTTCTAGGTTATAATTCAATAAGGGTTTAATTAAGGTCATGTTGCTAAGGTTATCTTAAATTAGGGCTAGGATTGGAGTTAGGGTTCAATTAAGGTAAGGGTTATTTTCTATTTTAGGGTTAGGGTTCAATTAGAGTTCTCTAGGGTTTTGATACAATTAGGGTTAGGTTTCAACAATACCTAGGGTTACAATTACAATTCAATTAGTGTTAGAGTTAGGGTTATAATACGAGTTCAATTAGGTTAGGGTCAAGGTTTAATTAGTGTTAGAGTTAGGGTTGCAATAATAAAATTTTCCATAATGATATGGAAAGGCATTCAATTGGATTCATATAAAAATGCACAAATAAGAATTGGTAATTAAGAATTCTCTAGAACTAAAGTTATAACAACAAATACAATCCTTAGCTTAATCATTTATTCTTTGTTAGGTATGGGATAAGAATATAATGGGGCCAACCGAGACTTAGGAAATAAAACCCTGCAGAGGAAATAAAGTATTAAAATCAAAGTTAGGTTTTAATTTTAATCCGGTGACATAATCCTAAGCCATTAACTCCAGTGGTCATGTCGTCGATGGCTTAGCCAAAGCCTTTCATTAAATACTAACCATGCAATGTGTAGGTTTTCTAGATTTGAAGATATGGGAGAAGATATCGATCGTACTCCGCCAACTCGTAGACCTAACGTGTCACCTTGTTATTTGGCGTGAGGTCAGCAAAAGGAAAATGTGTGTCCTGTATGGAATGTGGGGCCCAATCTCCACTATTGAGCTCATAACCTATGGTTTTAGGTTGACAACCAAGATCAAAAGCTAATGTAAATCTCTATTGTTCCCTATTAGCTCACAGGAGGAAGAGGAAGGTTGGTGAAAAATTAATGAATTATTCCTTGCTTGTGTAGTCACGTTGATCTCAATCTGTTTGAAGATGTTGTTGGCAATCATGAAGGGTGGTCTTTGGATTCTCATGTAGCTCTAGTTAAATGGTGACAGTACATATGTCACCAAATTGCCATGTTTGCACATGCATATTTACTAAGCATTGATGAAGGTTTCCATTACCTTGCACAATAAATACAAGAGGAATTAACTGTAGGAGTTTAGGTGAACTCTTCAAACCCCCTAGAATCACCTGCAAGACAAAAACTTCCACAAGAGAGAAATGGCAGAAATATCATGCTATGATTAAGATGCAAGGATGTCAAATTGATTATGGCATGACATGATTACAAATGTACAAAATGCCTGAATATATAGGCAATAGTGAAAACCTAAAATGCATAAGATGTTGCCATGTGTATTGATCTAACATGTGACATGTGAACCCTATCTAGATGATCATTAAATGTTGAGATAAGTTCTAGAAGGACAACTCATCTTCTAGAAGGAATCTTATCCCACCAAACAAGGAAGGGAATATTATCCCATTTATTAAATGAATGCAAACTCTAGGACTAAATGATTTATGACCTGTTAACTTATGCTAGTGTAATAATTAATTAGTTAATTAGACCAACACCCCCATAAGTGCAAATTAGGGAGGAAAATGCAATGATTATGCAAGATGATGATGGTGATGATGGGTCTCGGCTACGAGGCCATGTTAGGTACCCATGTACATGAAGATGTAGAAAAGTCCCATAACCGAGCAGGTGAAAGTCTAATGGAATAAAACCTTCCAAAAGGAGATGAAAAAGTAGAAAATGTGAGATAGGATGGGAAGGATGGAGGACTCCCAAATACCCCCCAATGACACCATCTATCACATGGATACAATACAATCAAAAAAGGCCCCCCCATAGAAGGGAAAGAGAGAAATGCTTCCCATTCCGGATAGGAATTGAAGGAAGGATGAATGATAATGATGTCTCTGAACTCTACTCAAATGTCTCCTTGCCTGAAGATGAAGATGCCACAATCAATAGTGACAAACCAGGATGATGCGGAAACTGATGTTGAACAATATCCAAACACAAAGATATAAATGCCCACTTTTTCTGAAATGAAAAATGGTCTGGTTGAGAAGATAGGCACCTTTGAGTCTAGATTAGCATTTTGTCTTTAGTTGGATGTAGAATTTTTTGTGAGAAAAATTTCACAGAATGGATGTCACCACTAGAAAGTAGACGAAATTCCCTTTCTAACAGTATATCATTTGCAAAAATTTGATATACTGGGTGAAAGTTGTGATAAAATGAAAAAAATGCCTATTGGAGGCACTTGCAAGCTAAACTGGTGCAAAAATTTAGCACCTCAAGCACAAGCACTTGGTCTTCAATATGACCGAGATCTGTGCATAGGCCAAAAAAAGGTGCCTAGGGCTTATAAATCCATCGGTGATTATAATGGTTGGAAAGTTATACAAAGATTTATATATAAAAATATTTAAAATTAATAAACTTCGACCACCAAAAACAAATGCCTTTGTACCATATATTGGCGAATGGTCAGAACACGCTGACGAAAGTGAGTAGTGGTGAAGACAGGTCATCAGCGAGAGATAAAGGACTGGTGATAAACAACCGGTGGCATCGGTAGAGAGCAGGGGTTGACTCTGACGGGAGCAGCCGAGAATGGAAGACCGGCGATGGAAACCTGGTGACTAGTAAAAGGACCCTGATGGAAGAAATGTGAACAGCAGGTGGGAGCTCCATCGACGAGAATGCTTGGCTGAGAAACAAACTGCCGTTGTTGGATGTAGAGAGGACCCTGACGGTTAGGAAACATCGGCATCGGCGGGTAAACAAATCATCGACGGCCGGTGGGGTCAGCCCCCCAAACGGGTTGACAAATGTACACACTGTGCAGGCTTTGAATGCGGCTGACAAAAAGAATAGAGTCTGCAGACTTTTTAAAAAATAAAATATTTTTATTTGATTTTTAATGTTGCCTTTGATTGGCAATTAAAAATCAAAAAAAAATTGAATATAAATTTTTGCATACATAGGATGCTGATAAAATAAGCCCACAATATATGATACTGACCGGATTTTAAAAAGAACCCGTAGAAAGATTGAAATGTCGATAGAATAAATATGAATCCCGATGCCGAAAAAAATAAACCCCAAATATTTAATCAAATGTCAACCAAGATTAATAATGGAGGTCGAGCAAAATATTTTCCTACAAACTATAGAGAGCCCCAAAAGAAAAAAAAATTGCCAAAACATATGAAATAAGCCCTAAATTTTTTTTTGAAAATAGAAAATGGCCTACGTATAAAAAAAAATTTCCTCAGAGGACAACTGATTGGGATGATTTTTCACTGCAAATTGTATGGATAGTACGATTGATTTTGCAAACCCTAAAAATACCTGTGAAGCTTCCCGGGAGGATGTATCCGATTTTGATGAATGGGCAAGTGATCCTAGGGTTTCATGGCCTTCTGAAGATGATGGCAAGCTTGGATTTGACTCTATCTGCTTTAGAAATCAGCTTGGTCACTGGGTGGAAACAAGTAGCCTGCAATGGAAACCTTCAAGCCTACGAAGAATCTCACACACCAACTTTCTTGATCGAGGGTTGATGTTTCATTGGATAAGCTCTGATTATCATGTAGGAGTTTAGGTGAACTCCTCAAACCCCCCAGAATCACCTGCAAGACAAAAACTTCCACAAGAGAGAAATGGCAGAAATATCATGCTATGATTAAGATGCAAGGATGTCAAATTGATTATGACATGACATGATTACAAATGTACAAAATGCCTGAATATATAGGCAATAGTGAAAACCTAAAATGCATAAGATGTTGCCATGTGTATTGATCTAACAACATGTGACAACATGCGAACCCTATCTAGATGATCATTAAATGTTGAGATAAGTTCTAGAAGGACAACTCATCTTCTATAAGGAATCTTATCCCACCAAACAAGGAAGGGAATATTATCCCATTTATTAAATGATTGCAACCTAGGACTAAATGATTTATGGCCTAAGTTAACTTATGCTAGTGTAATAATTAATTAATTAATTACACCAACATTAACTGCTAATAGTGTCATTCTTGTAGCAGTTAGAGTGCTTTGTGGGCTGAGTCTAATCAAGTTTGAGTGCTTGTCTGAGAAGACAAAATGTGTAAGTCAATAAGGAGTTCTATTCATTTGAGCTCACAAAAGCTCGGTCCTGCTATTCAAGAAGGTGCTTTGGTTGAGCAGCAACATCCTGGAATTGCAACCTTCTACTGCTTTGGTTGTAGTTGAAGGTTGGAATTCTAGGACATTGTTGCTCAACTGGTAGATGACAAAGGCAAGCAATTGGTGTTTTCTGGATGTGGCCAACATCATCGACCCATTTATGCAAATAATATGTAAACATTAAAACCCCAAGCGCATGACTAGAACCATATTGGGCAAGGACAAGAAAGAAGAGGAGGTTGAGGGTCTACCGTATTGGGCAACAACTAGAAGCAGGCATGTATACAAGGTCTGAGTGTTGGTAACGGTAGGGTGGCAGGTAAATAAGAAGTTGTTGTGGTGCCTTTGTGGCAATTTGGTTGCCTAGTTTTTTTGTGTGGATAGCGACAAGCGGATTTTGATGACAATTTGTGTTCCCTATTCTTTTATGCTACCCCAGTTCATGCACTATATATGTTTTGCAAATTCAACGTGTGGGAAGTTTTGTAATGAAAGTCAAATGCAATGGAGATTTTGTTCAAATGAAAATTTGTGGTGAAATTACATTTGATCCCGAAGCTTGTTGCTCTCTTGTCATATAAAATGGAATTAAAGGCTCATTTGTAGGGAGAGAACTGATGAAAGCTCCAGCTAGGTTTTGAGTTGAATATATGGGTAGAAAGATATTTGTCCTTTGATGAGGAAGTGATATCTGTGGTGCCATTGGCTATTAAAACCTCAAGCGGATGGAATAGAATAGATAGCCTATTTTGAGTTTTGGATTAATATATGCAAATTATCTTAAATTGTATGCAGATATGACTTATAAGCATGAATAAACATATAATCCTAATATATTGTCTCTCCTTATGTGGATTTGAGTGAATTTTGAATGAAATGTTAATGAAGTTGTCATTCTTCTTTTGAGAATTTGTTCAATTGTGTGTCTATGTTTTTGCTTTGATTCAAGAAAATCAACTAAATGCTTAAATGGAGTCATAAGTTTACAATTATTTACAAAGGATTTGATAAGTAGTAATATATCAGAGAATTGAGCTCCATAATGCAAGGTATTATATGAGTAGTCTATTCTATTAAATTCTTGGGTCATTTCTTCTAACAATAAATGGGTAACTAAATATTTAACTGACGAAGAATAAAAGAATAATATGTTAATGGATCACTCACTCACTCCCTCTATCTCTCTCCCCTTAACCCTAAACCCTTAACCCTTAAAACCCTTAACCCTTAAACTCTAAACCCTTAATATTAGGTGTGTATTAAAAACATTATAAAAGTATAAATTTTTGGAGTTCTATTAGGAATTGGATGATAAATGACAATGAATGGGAAAATCTAAGGCACTTTAATATTTTCAACTAAAAAGTTAAGAGTTCAATTAGGATGAGTGTTCACTTAGGGTTAGGTTTAGGGTTCAATTAATGTTCAATTTGGGTTAGGATTGAGGATGAGGTTGGGGTTTAATTAAGGTTATGAATTCAATAAGAGTTCAAATAGGGTCAAGGTTAAGATTAGGGTTGGGGTTAAGGTTCAATTAGGATAAGAATTAGTCTTAGGGTTAGGATTAGAGTTCAACTATAGTTCAAAGTTAGGGTTATGGTACAATTAGGACTACTGTTCAATAAGTGTTCCCTTAGGGTTATTATTAGAGTTATGAATCTACAATTAGGATTCAATTAGGGTTATGATTAGAGTTATGAATCTACAATTAGGGTTCAATTAATGTTCACTTAGGGTTTCTTTCTTGGGAGAAGTTTATTATATGGTACAAGTGTACTTTATAAAATTAATATGTCAAGAATTAGTTGTAGATAATACTACATGTGATTTTTCATATGGTATTAAATTGTAGATTAAAATTGATAATAGATTTCCTTCCTTCTTTTGCATTGTAAGCTACCATAATATATGACCTTAAAATCCTATTCATATTTTGAGCTTTTCTAAACTATACAACATGACATCTAACAAAAAAAATTGTTATGCATTTTTTCCAAGCACAAATCCTTAGAATTCTTAATGTGTTAGGTTAATTGTTTATTGCAATAAATAAATACACACTAATATATATATTATGGATTTGAGAGAAAATATTAAAATATTTATATATATAGAAAAATTTAAATGCAAGGGATTCAAGTACATACCTTTGCTTTTGTTAATGTTTATGAAGATACAAATGTTGATGAAGTGCCAAATTTGATGACATGATGATATAAAAAACTGGAACATCTTTGCTCTATGTAGCACTTAAAATTTTCTACAAAACTATAACTAACTCTACATCAAATTTGTGACTTTGGACCTATTTTGCATCAATAAATATGAGCTTTGACACATGCCTCCTAATCTAGCATACAATATGTACTTTAAATGCTCAAAAGAAGCTAGTAGTGTTGATTGGTGGATCTTTGGGAAGGTCCAGCTTCACCTTGTATCTTTCCCTATAGATAGAGGTAGATGATATAGAAATGAGAGGCAAAGGATAAAAGAGCAGAGATATAGAGAGATAGATGGAGAAATAAATATATAGAGAGATAGGGACAGAGGGGATATATAGACATATATATATGGCAAGATAGAGATATAAGGAGTTATAGAGAGGAGAGAGAGAGAGAGAGAGATAAGTAGAAAGATATTAATATTTTTATTTTTTGAAAAATATATAATTTTTAACCATTTTCTAGTATATTTAGTATTAAGATTTTGTATCTTTAAGAATTAATATATAATACAAATGTTATAGTTAATAATTTAATTAACTAGCATACCTATATTAATTAATAATATATGTAAAACATGCCGAGAGTTATCTTTATCAAGATGCCTATTGACTTGAAAAAATGCTTACATTTTCATGAATATGAATTTGGAAAGCAATCAATTTGATTTCATTATTGTTTGTGTCATTGTTTATCTCAATTCCCATATATAAGGGTAAACATTGAAATTGAAATCTGCTACCAACTTTGTCTATAACAAACAACTAAATCAAGAACAATAAATTTAAAAGCAAAATGTTCATCAATCACAGATTTATTATTGATAACATCAAAGAAGCATATCATGATGTTCGGCATTAACTAACTTAGATATATCTCGTTGAAAAGGACCTTTTGTATAATGTGTAGAAAACTACCATCTTGTTTTTCTTATGCTTCAAAATGTTCAATTCTTTTGTTGTTAAACCATAATTTCTCACGCCACTTCTTCAAAAGTTGTAATCCAAGTGAATGGTTATGGTCTTCCACTTTGCATTGAAGTATATATTTATAATCACATTTAGGGAAAGTTTTATCACATATTCCACAATACCACTGACCATTTTCATTAGTGTTTACCTTCTTTTTGCAGTGCCTATCTCCAATTTTCAAGGGGCATGTTGTATAACAAAATTTTTCTACCTTGATGAAAGATTTAATGTAGCTTTTATCACTATCCAATAAGGTTTACCAGAGTTGGCAAGGTCTTGATCCTATATTTCTGAGATACTAGGGTTAGGAACAAATAGGGTTACGGTTGGGGTTCAATTATGGCTAGAGTTTAATTAGGGTTAGATTTCAATCAGGGCTAGAGTTTAATTAGGGTTAGGGTTCAATTAGGGCTAGGGTTAAGGTTATGGTTTGGGCTAAATCAAGGTTAAGGTTGAATTAGGATAAGTGTTCACTTAGGGTTATTGTTAGACTTAAGATTGGGCTTAATATTTACTTATATAGTATTTTGGATAATAGAAACAATTTTGATTGATTTAATATTTTCTAAATTCATTATTGAATTTAAATCTTATAATTTATTCTCTAAATTCATTATAGAAACAATGTATGAGAGTTTATTCTATTGATTTTGAGGGTGAAAGTGTGGCTACATATAAAGGGTTTTTATACATAGTATTTGTAGGAGAATGGTATCTCTATTTTGAATTATTCTAAACCTTGTTTCTATGTAGTAGTTTTTAATTTCATTTTGTTGTTATACTCTATAATTGGTAGTTTATATATTGTACTTTCTCTACACATGATATTTAGAAAGATTGGGGACACTAATATAACCTTCACTTTTATTTTTTAAAAAGACTAAGAAATGTATGAAAATTTGACAACATTAAAACTACCTAAAATTAAAAGTGAAAATAAAAATTGAATATAGTAAATGGCCAATCATGTCAAAAAATGAAAAGAACCATTTGTTGTTACTCTAATATTTCAACCACATACTAAATTACCAAGTGCATTTTATAAATGTATTATGCAAGGAGCACAATATTGGGAATCAATGTGAATGATTCTCATCAAGAAATTAGACAAGCTTTGAGATTGAAGGACCCAAGCTCTTTCTAGGTTTTCAATGCAGATTTAATTAGCCATTAATAGGAACAATAAGAAAATAGATAAATGTGAAAATAAATCCTAATCTCTAAGAGTGTTGTGCTAAGAATTACATACACATCTCATAAATTTCAATAGAGACATGAGACACATTTATAGAAATAAAGGAAAGAAATAGCTATTTAGATAGTTATTAATCTACAAAACATTAGGACCTAGGTACTTCAAGAGATTAATAAAAATAAGTTTTTATTTATAATTTTTAAATTTGATATTTTTAAAATTATCATAGATGTAAAGTAAAGATAAAATATTTTTCAACAAAATAAATAATTTGATTAATCAAGAATAACATGATATTGCAAAAAAATAATAAATAAAAGAATATGCATAATTGTACATAAGCCATCAAAAGTATAAATATACCTATCTTTATAAAAAAATAAAAATCTTTAAAATGACTAAAAATTATTAAAACTTATTAAACTCCATGAAAAAACACTACCTTCCATATAAAGAGTATACAACATGATACTTACAGAAAACATGATACACCTACTAAAAAAAATGCACTAGTAGTTGGCAAGACATCTGCAAGGTCTTGCCGAATTTCTTCTTAGAGGAAAATTATGACCAACTAGATTGAGGAATGTCTTCCAACTGAGCTCCCCTGGCAAACATCACCATGTGTGTGATTTAATCCTACAAATTTGATCAAAGGATAGTTGATAAATAGTCGCATTTGATCCCTAGATGGGACACCTATCGCCTACCTACGATATCGCCATCCTACAATTCCCGATCATGGGATGGTAGGCAATCGTTGATCTTGAAGGCATTTTGATCGACGGAAGCATGAATTTCATCCTTCTAAAAAATAAAACATTCATTAAATGGAAAGGGGACATTACTAGGCGGATGGAAAATTTCCTTGCGCCCCATCTTGTATAGTCCATGTGGCAGCCGCCCATTATTTCACAATCAACCAAAGAACCATCACAGGATGGCGGGGAATGGCTCAGATCAAAGGATAGTTGATGAACAGTCGCGCAAATTTGATCCACATATGGGACACGTGTCGCCCTCCCACGATATCACCATCCTATAATTCCCAATCATGGGATGGCAGGCAACCATTGATCTTGAAGGAATTTTGATTGACAGCAGCGCGAATTTCATCCTTCTAAAAAATAAAACATTCATTAAAGGGAAAGGGGACATTACTAGGCAGATGGAAAACAATGACATAATTTTTTTTAAAACTATTTAGCATAGGGCCAACCAGGACTTAGGAAAATAAAACCGGCAAAGAAAATAAAATATTAAGACCAAAGGGACCAGGCCTAGATGGAATGATGGGCATAAGATGTTTTTAAAACCCTTCAAAAAAGGTAACGGTGAAATAGATCCCAACCAAGGCATTACATAAACACAAGGGTTTAAGATGATGACAAAGCTAAAACCCCAGCCCTAAGAAATTTTCCAACACCATGAAAGACTAGTGACATAAGGTAGGGCATGAGTGAAACATTAGGAACAAAATTTGAAATTCCATCAATATAAGCATTGGATAATTTTATATTAATAGTTTTTCCTATTACAAATATAAAAGGTGAGCACAATAAATAACATATATTTTCCCATTAAATGTGAAGGATTTTTAAAAAGTTATAGCATTCAACTATTGGTCCATTTTTTGTGTTCAACTATTAGTCCATATGTGTTCTTTTTATAAAATAGAACACTCTAAACAAAACTTTGAAGTTCCATCACTACCTATAACCCTAAACCCTAAACCATTAACCCTTAAACCCTCTACCCTCTCTCTCTCTCAAGTCTCTCCCTCTTACCCCCTCTCCCTCTCTCAAGTCTCTCTCTCAAGTCTCTCCCTCCTACCCCTTCTCCCTCTCTTAGGTCTTTCTCTCACTCACTCACCCTCTCTCAGGGTCTTTCTCTTCTCCCACTCCCTCCTCTCTCTATCTCTCTCAACCATTCATTGAGTCTCATTCTCTCCTCTATTTTTCACCACCCCCCTCTATCTTCTATCGCCTCCCACTTAATCCTTAAACCCTAAACCATCTACCCTCTCCACACACCTCCTCCTCTATCTTCTTTCCCGACTTCCTCCCTCTCTCTCAGTCTCTCTCAAGAAAAGAGACTTGAGAGAGAGAGAGGGAGGGGAGGAGAGAGAGATGCAAGGAGGGTTATGCGTGAGGGTAGAGGGGTTTATTAAGGGGTTAAGGGTTTAGGGGTTTAGGGTTGGCGGGAGACAGAGGAGTGAGGAGTGAGAGAGAGAGAGAGACCTAAGGGAGGGATAGGGGGTAGGATATTGAAGATACTTCTGGAGAGGAGAGACAGAGGAAGGAGTGGGAGACAGATAGGAGGGAGGGTTAAGGCACAGGTGATGGCGTTTATACCCAAATTGTTGTATAGATAAGAACAATATTTTTTCACTATGCTAACAACACTTGTTTCAATGAGTGTCTTATTTTACTAAATGACCATTTTATTTTTTAAATGATATACTTATAGTGGAGAGTTGTGATATTTTATTTGAAACAAAAAAAATACTTATTTCACTTCTTCATGAAATATGTCACTTATTTATGAGTTATGAGAGAGGGGAAGGGGAGAGAGAGAGGAATGGTTGTCACTGAATCTTGGCTCACCCAAATAGTTGATCATTGCACTAAGATGTGCATATTCAATCAAAAGTTAAAATTCATCAAACTCAAACTAAAAGAGTGGAATATCCAAGTCTTTAGAAACCTTTTCAAAGAAAGGATCTCCTTGAAAGTAGAATGGCTAAGATCCAAAAAGACCTCTCAAGTGATTTTTCTTACATCCTAATAGAATAAGAGAGGAATCGCATAATTCAATGGGTTTAGGGTTAAGGGGAGAGAGTGGGAGAGAGATATGGGGTAGAGGGTTAAACGTAGAGGGTAGAGGGTTTAAGGATTTAGAGTTTAAGGGTATGGAGGGGAGAGAGATAGAGGGAGTGAGTGAGTGAGAGAAAGACCTAAGAGAGGGAGAAGGGGTAGGAGAGCGAGACTTGTGATAGAGTGAATGAGTGAGAGAGAGACCTCAAAGAGGGAATGGTGCTAGGAGGGAGAGACTTGAGAGAGAGAGAGAGGGAGTGGGAGAGAGATAGAGGGAGGGAGGGTTAATGGTAGAGGGTAGATGATTTAAGGGTTTAAAGTTAAGGGTGGAGGGGATAGAGATAGAGGGAGTGAGTGAGTGAGAGAGAGACCTAAGAGAGGGAGAGGGGGTAGGATATTGAAGATAGTTGAGAGAGATAGAGAGAGGGAGTGAGTGGGGGAGAGAAAGACCTAAGAGAGGTGAGTGAGTGATAGAAAGACCCTAAGAGGGAGGGAGAAGGGTAGGAGGGAGAGACTTGAGAGAGACACACAGGAGAGGAGAGAGAGGGTAGGAGGGAGGAGACAGAGGAGAGGTAGAGGTTTAAGGAGTTTTTGGGATTTAGGGTTAAAAGGGTTAATGGTTTAGGGTTTAGGGTCATGGGTAGTGATGGAACTTCAAAGTTTTGTTCTGAGTGGATAATTAAATCTTCATTGAAAACCTACAAAGAGCTTGGGTCCTTCAATCTCAAAACTTGTCTAATTTCTTGACGAGAATAGGATAACATTGATTCCCAATATTGTGCTCCTTGCATGATACATTTATAAAATGCACTTGGTAATTTAGTATGTGGTTGAAATATTAGAGTAATAACAAATGGTTCTTTTCATTTTTGGCACATGATTGGCCATTTTTACTATGTTAATTTTTTATTTTTCACTTTTATTTTCATGGTTTTAATGTTGTCAAATTTCCATACATTTCTTAGTATTTTTTTTTTTAAAATGAAGGTTCTATTAGTGTCCCCAATCTTGCTAAAATTCATTTATAGAGAGAGTAAAATATATAAACTATTAATTATAGAGTATAACAACAAAATGAATTTAAAAACTACTACATAGAAACAAGGTTTAGAATAATTCAAAATAGAGATACCATTCTCCTACAAATGCTATGTATAGAAACCCTATGTAGCCACACTTTCTCCTCTCCTCTCTCTCTCCTCTCTACCTTTGCTCTCTCCTCTCTCCTCTCTCTCCCTCCTATCCTCCCCTCTCCTCTCTCCCGTTCTCTTGCCCCTCTCCTCTCCCACCTTCTTCCTACCTCCTCCTCCATTCTCTCCTTTCTTCCTCGCTCCCTCCCTCTCTCTCCCTCTCTCCCCTCTGCTCACCCTCTCATACCATCCTGCTCCTCTCCTCCTCTCCTGATATATACATCTCTCCTCTCTTTCTGCCTCTCTGCTCCTCTCCCCTTTCCCTCTCTCCCACCCTCTCACTCTCTGCCACCCTCCCATTTCTCTCCTTCTGCCCTCCTCCTTGGGCCCACCCTCACCTCCCTGGTGCTCTAGGGTTATATGGGAGGTGGGGAGATAAAGGAAATAAGATGGAGATGTAAGTGGGAGTGGAGGAGGGATGGGTGAGATGAAGAGGAGAGAGAGAGGAGGAGATAGCTCCAATGGGGGGTGGAGGGGCTGAGTGATAGATAGTGGAAAGGATATATAGAATGGGGAGAGATATATCAATCACCCTCCCTATCTCTATCTATTCATCCTTATCTCTTTATCTCTCTACCCCTCTCTATCTCTTTGTCTCCCTTTCTATTTGTATGTTTGTCATTATCTCCCTCTCTCTCTATATTTTCTTCCCTATATATATTTGTCTTTATCTCCTTAAGTGTGCAATGGGTACATTGAAGAGGTCTTAAAGGAGAACTATCATATCTTTAATCAAATGGCATGCTACCTTAAGAATAACTCCCCAAGGACACATGTTATCCTTGGATTGTTGACATGAAACAACCAATCAAAATTTAGTTTCTCTCTCTCATATTAATATATATTACTATTATATTAAATATATATTATATTAATTATATTTTGTATTATATAAAAATATACTTATTATTAATTATTAATTATAATAATTTTTATACATATTTAATATTAATTTTGTTAAAGAATATAATATCTAATTATGATAGAGTTGAATAATTATATTATTTATTATGTAAAATATAGCTAATATATACTTAACTATATTGTAGAATATTAAAACCTAGCTAAATGGCACCAAATTTTTGAACTTAATTAACATACTGTAAAAATTAACAAAACCAGGTTGTAGCTCATCAAATTGGAAAAGTGAAAGGTCAATGTCAATGTCGAGGAAGAGTTTGGTGTAGTGAAAAAAAGTTCAATGCCAGCGTCGAGGAAGAGTTTGAAGGAGTGAAAACAAGGTCAATACGAGCACCGAGGAAGAGTTTGGAGTTAAAACAAGGTCAATACCAACACCGTCGAAGAGTTTGGAGGAGTGAAAACAAGGTCAATATCAGTGCCGAGGAAGAGTTTGAAGGAGTGAAAACAAGGTCAGTACCAGCACTGAGGATGAGGTTGAGGGCACTCACAGAAAATCGATGACCAAGGGGCAATGACTATTGTAAGTTTGGCACCCCCATTCTCTTTAACCTTCAATTTTCATGCCTAGTTTCCAAAGATCTTCTCGTACATTGGCACCCCCATTCTCGTAAAATGGTATAAGATAAGATAGAAAAAATAAAATAGCTTATACAGAACATATCCACCTACAATCCCATTCAAGCATTTTAATTAATTCTTGAACTAAACCTAAAACAAGGATCATACACACCACAACAGTGAGATGAATGAAACAACCCTTGAACATTTTATTCAAAATTTAGATATGCTCGTACAATGGAGAGACATGATTTTGAATTAATCATATCAATTCAAATGCTAGTGCTATCATAAAACATCAAATCCCCATGAATTCAAAACCTACTACAAAATGACTCAAAACCTAAATTGCATTTTCCCTAAAACCATCAGACTTTACAATTTTCTCTGCAACTTCATCTAGACTCAACCAAAAATATCTAACTTTCTAACCCATACTTATGGCCTTGAAATCCTTTTTATAGAAAAAGGAGGAGCAAACAAGCATCAGGCCAGAAAGCACATGTGTCACCAGCCAATTTGACTACCTTGTACTCTTCATCAGTTGGCCAATCAAAATTGATCACCTCATTCACCTTGACACTATAAGGTTTGTACTTAACTACCACCTAATTCACTTCTCTTTCAAAAGAATCCAAGAATGAGCTAGTGCTAATGATTTTTTCCATACAGCTCACGAACAAATCATAATCTAAGTTACCCTATTTTTTAGGGTTTTGTAGTCCAAGCATGATATAAAGTAGCTCTTACACTTTTTATGATTACTGTAGCCTGTGTAAGAGGCCCCATGGATACTATTGTAATTGTAGGATGCATGAATAGTGCATAGGTTTCAACAAAACATCTATGGGAGATCTAATTTTATCAATTTTTATCCATGTGCAAACCTAATGGGTTGTTTTTTTTGAACACTTGAATATAAATGATACACACACACACACACACACACACATATATGTATATATGTATTTTTAAATGTAAATGTAAATGCAATTACTAGTGTAACTCTCTCTGGAACAATAAATCACAGCTTATATCATTATTAAAAGAAATCTATATCTATGTATATAAATGTGTATTTCTAAATGCAAGTGTAAATGCAAAGAGCATATGGTTTTGTAGTGTTATAGATACAACATATCCATAGATTAATGTAATTGAAATTCTAAATTCTTCAACACATATAATATGAAATCGATCATGTTGGTGTTTTTTCCTATAAACCAGGCTGGTCTTCTAATCTACCTATGGAATTTCCAATTCCAATCAAGGGCAGCTCAAAGGACCTGGACCAAATGACAAGGATTTTAATAATAACCTCCTACACTTTGGGCTCTGCAAGACCCAGGAGGGTGGTCCCTATAATGTGTTTATGATCTCTGCACCAAACTCATAAAAAATCATTAACGATTCACAAATGATCCCACAAATAGCTCAACAAAATAGGATACCACTAAAATGAATTGGCCTCTCACCAGTAATATCAACTACTTGGAGCATGAGATGATTACAACATTATTTCATAACTTATGATAGTCATTTTATTTGCAATTTGGTGGCAAGCCCTAATCAAAGACATACAAACATAGAGTTTCACAAATTCATACAATTTAGATCAGTGCCATATACCACTGGGGAGTCAAATTCACAAACATTCATGATTCAACAATAGATTTAAATACTTAGCATGCATGATCCCTGGTAATATTGCATTACAATAGTGTCAATTCCTATCCCAACCCAATACTTCTTACTAAATCCCTCTACAAACATACCCATCCATGATTCCATCCAAGCACTTTAATTAATTCTTTGAATTAAATCCAAAACAGAAAACACACACATCAAAGCAATGAGATGAACATCATAATCCTTGATTATTCTATTCAAAATTATGATATGTTTGTACAGAGGAGAGACATGAGCTCGAGATATAACATCATAGCTCAAATGCTAGTGTTGCTTATGAAACATCAAATCTCAATAACTTTAAAACCCATTACAGGATAACCCAAACCTAAATTGCCTTAACATTCAAAAAGGTTCTTACAATCTGCTCTACAACTATACCTAGACTCAACCTTCAAAATATCTGACTTGCCAACCCTTATTTCTAACCTTGAAATCCTTCTTATAGAAAATGAAGGAGCAACAAGCATCAGGCCAAAAATTACACATGTCACTGGTCAATTGGACCGCTATGTGCCAATTCAAAACTATGATCAAAACCACCAAGTCCCAGAGCATCTTTTTGTTGATTTCTACTCATTACACAATAGCTGCAGCATTTGTTACACCTTAGAACCTGTGCCCAAAGCTTCCATGGAAACAAAACCATAATTAGTTATAATATAACCACTAAGCTGTCAGTTGCCAATAATAAACACCATTTCACTCCTCTTTGGTTAAGTACTTGTCCACCCAATTCTGATATTCCTCATCTGTTGGCCAATTAAAATTCACCACCTCCCTCACCTTGGTATTGTAAGGTGTGAATTTCACCGCAACCTGGTTGGCCTCCCTCTCAAATGACTCTAAGAACATGCTGGTATTAATTATTTTATCCATGCTGCTTACCAACAAGTCATGGTCTGAGTCATCACAAATAAATATGATTTGTGCATTAATAACCTCTTTTGCCCTATCTTGCCACTACTGTAGTGTCTTAATATTTCCTTGTGCATCCATTACATCTAGCAGAAAAGTGTCATTCCAATCATCAAAACTCTTTACTAGTTCTCTAATTTTCCTACTCAAATCATTAAGCAAGGCCTAGGATCCCTTCAATGATTTCACAAAGATTTGAGTAGGCTTTAATGACTGGGGCCTATTATTTACATCAAATCTAGAAGCCTTAAACATAACATCTAAATCAGTGGCCCAAGGGATCCACTTCTCAACTAGAGGTAGAACCACTTCGCGATCTCTGTTAATATTTTGTATTCCACCCAAGAATAAAGAATATAAAGAATGTACAGCTGGCAATCTAGAATCAACCTTCTCATTTAAATGCCTCAAAATAGTATCAACCACCTCATTGTGTTTAGCCATAGCACCATCCTCACTTGCCCTTAGGGAAGCCTATAATTTTGTGATTTTATTCATTTGCTTTTTGGTAGGATCTGCAGAATACTTATATTCCTCTTCGACTGGCCCTGGTGCAGGGCTATTAGCAGGTGTCTAAATTGGGGATCCATGAGTAGAAATGATTGGAATAATAGGGGGCAATGAACCAGAAGTAGTAGGTAATGCTTTGATAGAAGAGGCACTGGAGGATTCTCCCACCTACCTGTATCTCAATCTATCTACTTCAGACTGCAGCTCAACATTTTTCTGTTGCATTCTACTATACTTCCCAATTATTGCATTGTATTTTTCCATTAGGCTTTTATTTTCAGCTTCATCTCTTTTAGCTATCTTCTAGGCCAATTTGGCCACATTCAATGTCAGGCTTGTGGCTTATGTTGTTGAGGTTTCAGAAGCTCTCTTGATAATGAGCCTGCCCCTTAGACTTGGGATAATATTAGCCACATTTGGTTTTCTACCTTGAGGTACCAATGCCCATATGGCTAAAGTTTCATATTCCTCACTAAAAGCAAAGTCTTGTAGAGCTGCCTTGACTTCTTCTTCATTGTTTTACATAGGATGCTTAGATTGCATAATATCATTGAATGCTACAACATCAGCTATGTCCCATTTAGGGAAGAGTAAGACACCAGCCTGAGATACAAGTTTCCTTCCTTCATCAGGAGTGATTCTTTTGAATTGCTCCATTAATTTAGCTTTGACTTCATCATCATTCTCCTGGTCAGACCTATCAGGTCTTGATTCCCTCCTGGTCTTGCATTTATCTTGATATTTTTCAAGTTTCATCCTCTAGACCAACTGCAAGAACACAGGAGTTTTCACGAAGGAATCATCATCCAAGAACGCCTTGCAAGCCACCATCCTAGTGTCCTGTACACACTGCCCCTTTATATCCATATCAGTTAGCACCAATTGTGTTGATCTAGGATGGGAGGGGATACCAACCTACATGTCCTAATTAGTTACGATTATTTCATCCACTAAAGCCTCTTGTGACTCCTCAACTCTTCGCCTCTTACGGCTTGGCTCTGATGGTAGCTCTACAAGGTCATTTCTAGGTGGTGAATCTAGATCCACAATCTTTATCCACCCAGGTTTCCTAATCCCATGACCCAATTGTGATGATGCTTTCATTATTTGTTTCTCATTTTTATCTCCTTCTTCATCACTGCTATCATCTCTCTTCCTCCTGTATAGAGGCTTGTCCATTGGTGGCTGATAGGTTGGCCTTGTTTCTTTAGGCCTCACCTCTAATCCCTGAATTCCCCGATCCAGTTCCAAGTTTATTTTCTTGGTTCTCAGGGTTCTCATGATTTCTTTGAAATTATTCATCAAGAAATCAATTCTTTTATGAAATGGAGTGAACTCCATCAGTGGATCATATTTTGGATCTAGTTTATGCACCATGGCCAGCATTTTCTCATAAGCAATCCACTTCTCTTTATTTAATTCCTGCTGGCTCAAATCAAACTCATTTCTAATCAAATCCTCAGGAAAATTGAAAACATGAGCAAACTTGCCACCCTTAATTCTTTGCCTAAATAGGGCAAAGAATTCCTTAGGGTCATGTTGCCTCCTCGATCCACTCTTCAAATGGTATTCATCAAAATATCTGTCAAAGTGAACCCATCCTCCCTTGGAAAAAACAAAGTTTGAAACAACAGTATAATCAGGGAAGAAAGTCCCTTTTCCTTTTCTTGTCAAATTATCTTTAGGAATGCAACCTAGTTGTCACATGACCTCTACAAATCCCATTCTTGATGCTACATTATATGGGAGAATATGAGGAGCTCCCTGGAAACTATAAACCCTTAGGACAGTGCTTATAGGGTATAGAATGATGTCACCCCAATTATGACACACCTTCAAATTAGGCTTCCTCACTTTGGGTCGGAGGAAGTCGTGAAAATCTTTAGGAATCCTTGGCACATTCATCATCAGTCTAGCTCTGAGCCTGGAAGCAAAGCAATTATCAAACTGCACAAAATTGGCATCTCCCTTGTTGTAAGACAAGTCTACACTCCAAGCCTGGACTGGTAATTTTTCTCCATTCATCTTCTACCTCAACTCCATTTTCTCTAAGAAGAAATCAACATTCTTGTACAAGAACATATGCATTAATAAGGAGTACCAAAAGAAAGGAGTACCAATGTCCCCCACATACAAGTTCAGCAAACCCTCATGTATCCTTTCAGTAAGGAAAGAAGCATAGTCGTACACTACAAGAAAGTTAGGATGCTGAATTTGAGCCCCCATAAACATATAAGCAATGGGCATCACGGTATTTGGGATGAAACCTAAAATTTGGCAAAGTGAATAAAAGGTTGCCAAGAAATGATCAGCAAAACAACTCAACTTGAAAGGTTCCTGGTCAGTTGGGTTGATGTGAATCATTGAACTGCCCACCCTGGCTAGATGAGGAGGAAGCAACTTTAATCTAAAAAGAGGTTATGCCCTGGCATATTCCTACTTCATTTCATCAAGGTCTATCTGAACCAAGAATGAGTTGTATTCACTTAAATCAAAAACCTGCCGAATCTCATCTACATTTATATTCAGTAAAACCTCGCCATCATTATCCCTGATAATCCTTGTGACGAGATCATATCATGTAGCCATTGCCCTAAGTAGGTCAACATCAAAAAATACATTCGGAACCACAAGTTTTCCCATATCATATCTCCAACCATTTCAAAAAGGATGAGACATATTTTGCTTCCCATACCATCTCCTAAACATTTCCAAGCCTGTCATTTGTACCCTAGCATCTGCAATGTTATAGGTTTTATATCTTAATCCCTCACCTAAGGCTGTCCCATTTATTAAGATCAAACCCCTCTTCTTGTCATTTGTTGACAAAGGGAATTGATCAAGGAAATCATCATATAGATTCCTTTACAAATAATCAATAAGGTCAAAATGCTACTTTAGTGGTGCCATTTCAAACAACCAAGGCTTCTCCTAAGATAAAATTTGTGAACAAACTAGGGCTACCCAAAACAAAATTATAGTAGAATTTTGCAATTTCCCACAATTCAAAAGAACCAGTAACCCTAGAACCTTAATCCAGAAAACTGTTGACCAACACAAAATAACCCTCCACAAGAATCACATTCAAACAGAAACAGTGATAAAGAAAGTAACTCACGAGATTTCGCGCCCTACAGAAAATAAAACCCTGCTATAATTGCTTTGAAAAAACTCTATATTTGGCTCTGGACTGCTTCAAAAACACTTGAATTCCCTTGTGGTGAAGATATTCTAAAATTAAATACTTAGAATTTATGAGAAATGGCCAAAAGATGTCTCATCCGCCATTAAAGCTTACTTGCACGCCATGCCAATGGCTTCAATTGTATTTTATGCAAATTTAAATCTTCGCCGTCAATATCTTGTTTCTATCAAATTATCGAATGATCACCTTCAAAGAAGCTAACAACATCTCCATGTCATTATCAAGGACCCACCATAATACACAGCGCCAAAAGAAAACATGTGGCACCCGCCCACGATATCACGATCATTAAACTCCCTTCAGTTTAGGATCACATGATAGTGGGCAACCGTTGATTCCCTTCATCGATGATCACGATCATACATAACAAGGAGCAGCATCAATACCTATCCATCGAGCAGCATTTTTCAACAAGGTTAAAACCTCGCCGTTGGTCATGAGCACATGCATCTCACATGTGGTTTAGTAACCTGCTCCATAATGCACTAAAGTCTGATACACATATTAAACACTTTTTTTTTACTCTTTTCAGTACCAGCAAACTGGGACATGTGGCACCCGCCCACGATATCGCGATCACCAAATAGCCAATGGTGGTGTCATCGCGAGATCACAGGGAACAGTCAAAATCAACTGTAGGGAAATCGATGGTCATCAAAATAACCCTTACAAAACATTAAAAATACTTAGAAGAAAATAAGGGGAAAGGAACACCGCCTAGGGCAATGACAGTCGATGACTCAATGTTGTTTTAAAAGCGTGAGGCATGGACTGACCCAAACTTTAATAAATAAAAGGGGCAGGCAAAATATTTAGCTTTTTTATTAAAAAGGGGCCTGGCCTAGATGATTCAATGGGACATAAGTTGTTTTTAGAACCCCTCCTCTAAAGGTAATGATAGAAAAGACCCAACCCAAAGATAGAACACCAAGGTTTCATGGAAGCAAAGCAAAATTTCAGCCCCAGGTACCTTCCAAATAATCAAGACAAACTAGTAATCAAAGGAAACCAAGGACTTAAATTTGAGGCTCCATCAGATCAAACTATTAAACTACATGAGAAATAAATGAAAATAGTAAATGCATATGTATGTGTATTTGTAAATGTAGGTGTAAAATAAATAAGAATAATGAAAATTATAAAAGAATATAAGGAAAGGTCTCCTCCCTTCTTGGTAGTGATAACCTCCTCCACACACAACCCTTAAAAATTATGAATAGAGGAATATAATCTTTGAAGAACTCAAAGTTGATTCTCTCCTACTTGATGCAATTAGTCATTTTATCCTTACAAACATTTATAGTGATTACTAGAGGCACATAGACCAATTCTTCATAATAGAAGAATTTGATCATACTTTTCCAATGATGGCATTATGAGAAAACCTTAGGTTAAATGAATAATTCCTAGCTAAGTTATTTAAATCATGTCCAACCGTATAAGAGAAGATTGCTGCTATGTGTACCTAGATACCATGGTGAAAGGCTAGTCTTTGGGCTCTTTCATCAATCATCCTACCTTAAAACATACCAAAAATCTCCTAGCAATTAGACATGGGAAGATTTAATATGACTTAAAAAAAAATTATTGCCAAAGTGTAAACTTATGATGACTTAACCAGGCCTAGTACACACTCCCTCCCTGTTAGCCACTTAGACATATGGAAATTAAATGTTAATTTGCTTCTATTTTTAGTCATGTAGGTGTCCAATAAACCACTTGGTGGTGTTTCCCTTCAAGTTTATTTACTTGAATGAAGAGAAAAGAATCCTTTGATTACAATTACAGAATACATTTGAGGCCTTAGTTGTGTAACTAGTGGACCATAGTCACATTTAACACTTTTTACAAAGTTTGGGAGTTAAAATGTTAAGTAGATTTGATTTGTGATGGACACATTTGGATGGTAGTAACAATAGCTTACAATCTATCAAGACTTGATTACCTTATAACCTGTGAAATTCTAGTGATGAAATGATAGATTAATCATAATGTCACCTTGGGATCACATCACCATGAAAGAACTTCATCCAACATCCTTATGAGTGCAGGTACCACCAAATATAAGTGTTTGTTAGATTTTCTTCTCGGGTGAGGGAGATTAGGAAAAGAAGCAGAGACATGCCAGTATGTCTAAAGAGGGAGATCAACTAGAGGTCAAAGATTAGAATAAAATTTTGTAAACGCATGGAATTTTTTCTTGCTGGAGGGGGGTCATGTTCTTATGATGATGAGAGCATAGGTGATGTTGAGGTGCCCTTGAGGTACAAACATCTACGGAAACAATGAGTACCCAAAAGAACTTCCTCTCCAATAAACACCGATTTTTGTGTCAATGAGGATATGTCATGCTCGTCATTACATGGTTTGGGCCTATTTTTGCATAAACCGGAATAAAAGGTTTATTATGAAATAAAATTCTTGAATTGATGAAGTATGTGGACCCTATTCTGATTACAAACATTGGATGCAACTAGTTTGATATACGAAGTATGCATAGGTATGCACTATATAAATAAAATTCTATACAACCTAAAAGATAAGGATCAAAATAAAGGAGGAGTGGCTACATTACATTGTGAGAAGGCCAAAAGCATCCTTGTATGAGGAATATTTTAGGTTTATAAATGAGTACCTGACCTAGGTTAGAAAATAAGCAGCAATTGCATGATAGGGGTGTCGCGAGAAACCGTGTATTTTGTATATGTGATAAAATCAATAACTATATAGGGGAAGAAGTTGCTAATCAATTACAATTTGAATGTAGTTGTAACCACAGGTTACTATGGGGGTGAGTAGGTACTATGTACCATTTTACCCAACCTCGATTAATGACTCCAATATACCATTTTTATTCTTATGTTTTCATAAGTCTATTGGTTTCATTTTGGTAATGCTTTTTTTATATTTAATTTTTGTCACAGGGGGACATTGATCGTACGAAGAAGGCTCTGGCCTAGAGCATAGATCATGATGTATCTTCAGGCACTTCTACCCGATAGGTTTACCTCATTGTAATTGTACAAATTAGATACGAGCAAAATGTTTTATTATTATGTTTTTTTATAAGTTTTTTGGGTTAATTTCGATAATGTTTTTAATATTCTTGTTCATTGCAGTCGAGGAAAGCCTGTGATGAAGAGCATACATAGTGTAGTCTTGATCAATATTTTTACGATGATGACATGGCTATTATGAAGCCACACGATCGATAAAGAAGCTCATGAAAATATGCAATAGAAGAAATGGCCTTCGATTGATGTTCGAAAATGCCTATTGAGATAGAGATAAGAGAGAGAGGGTTAAAGTAGCCAGCAAAGAGATTACAAAACTTGCAAGTAAGTTGTCATGAGGTCTTTAATTATAACATAAGTTCATTCATGGTTTTATATTTTGTACTCTTTTATGTCATGAACTAAAATATGTGTTGTTTTTATAGGGTTATTTTCCTCCTCATGATGCTTCTAGCCATGATCAGGGTACTGCAAGTGCTTCCCGAGGAGTAAGGGTTGGTACAAGTGTCCATCATGATCTTCCTAGGCATACATCACATTATCTGACCCCATCATCCATGCCTATATTTCTATTTGAAATGTTGGCAACACATACCATGCAGGCATCCGTTAACGCACCCTCTCGCAGCGAACACATACCAGAACATGAATGAGGACATGTACCTGGGGGTACAGAGGCCACTAGTACTAGTGATGTTTTAGCAGTATTTCCTGGATCTTCCTATATTACTATTACGGGAACATTGCCGGTCACACTTGTGGTGACCAAGGATTTTATTCCCATAAAGATAGAGAAGGTCCCAAGTACTTTAAAATGTTTTTATTATTATTCTATATAATCCAATTGAAATTTACTTATTGATCACTCTTTTTAGACTATTGATCCCATGATCATTTTGTACGAAATGATGTTTTTTATAAACATCTAAGTGATATTACATTGGAGCTCTTTGGTCCCACCATACGTACACGGTGGAATGCCCAAAATGAAGATTTAAAAGATGATCTCATTAACCGTTTAGTTGTGTTGTTCGGTGATAAAACATTCAACCGAACCAAGGTCCTTAAGAAAGTTGGTACATATCTAAAGTATGTGAGGGACCAATATAGGTCACATTTAGAGAAGAACAAAAAGTACGAGCATCCCTCCATAATTTTGGATAGGGAGTGGAAGGACCCGGTGTCTGATGGAAAGGAGAAGGTTGAAAAGAAAA